>VZUI01092920.1:0-35480 GCA_013401135.1 Cettia cetti | reverse complement strand
TATTGATTTACAGCCGTATGAAAAGTCCGAGATAGCCATGGTCAGAAAGGAGTTCTGAGCCCGGGATCAGAGCTGGGTGAACTGAGATGTGGCCTCTTTCACACCCAATCTCCCCCCGTTCACAAGGTCTGATTTTTCCAGGTCTACTTTATACTGTTTTCCACTGGAATTTTGGATTACTTCATCTTTCTTTGTCCAGTGCAGTGTTCCTGAATATTCACAAAGTTCCCTTTCTCTGTGGTGGTTGGCTGAAAGGTTTTCTTTACTTTCATTGAGGTTCAAGATGAGGAAGTCCATTGCATGATATACATCAGGCGAGGAGTACAGAGTGATCAGAGTCCATCATGAGGGAGGAAACATGACTTCCACCAAAACCTGGTTTCTAAACGTGTGCAAATGAACCTTTATCTTGAGGTTCCAGGCTCCAGGCAGTTTGTGCTTTTGTGACATCCATAGCTCACACACATGGGATTTCTCAGTACCAGTGTGATCCTGGCTCGAGTTAGATTTATAACATTTCACAAATAATAAAATCTCAAATTAAGTTCTACCATTTATAACACTCTGATCCAGAGAGATCTGGAGGGACTTCAGGAGGAGGAGCATCCAGGCTGAGATGATGAGGAGGGGCTGGGATATGGAGTCAGGCCTCTCATTCAGCCAGGTGCAGCAGGATGGTGGGAGCAGGAATTCCAGGGATGGTGATTCCCAGCTCCAGCATTCCCTGGAGTGTCAGGGGCTGTGCCAGGAGGACCTTCATGCCCAGACTATGTTGCAGCAAAGTGCTCTGGACAAAGGGAATTTTGGGGATGAGAGGAAGCACCAAGGATGGAGATCCTGAGTTCCTGCTCTCTCATGTCCTCCCAGTCCTCTGCCAGACTGATTCTCCACGTTCTGGCAGGTGAGATAGGACTCTCCCACAGAGCAGTTCCAACCCTCTCTGGAAGAAATCCAAACAATTCCCAACTCCAGAGCGTGATGTAATTCCTAAAAAAAAAGGACTCCGTCCCCTTCCTGTGTCACGGAAAGCGGTTGGAGCAGTTCTGTTCCACTAACAGGGGGAAACCTCTCATTTGCAAATTCCTCTGGGGTTTTGGTGTCTCATGTGCACAGTCAGGACCAGGAAGTCTCACACAAACCCTGAAACAGAAGCGTGCTGGGGAAGGAACATCTCTGTGTCCCACCCAGCTCCATGGAAGCTGAGGGAGCTTTTACTGACCCTGAATTTCAATATTTACCTCGTCAAGCGCCTGTTCAACATCAAACCCTTGCAGGCCTAGTTAGTCTAGGTTTAATTTCTGCACCATCTCTGCTGTCCTAACCCATCAAAGGACTTGCCACACATTGTTTCCTGATTTTAACTGTACCCATTCCTCCACAGCGTGCCACAACCATGAAGTATTTACCCTAGCACCAGTTTACCCTCTGATACAGCCACTTCCTTATCTCCTTCTCCCTCAAGCATGCTTTTGTAGCTGTCTCCACCTTTCCCCAGCACAGGCCACATTCCTGGTGCTGGACTCTACCCCTGCTGCCTTTCTTGCTTCACCCTTCTTTTTGTGAAGAAATATTTTTTGGCCTTGCACTCACAATATGAAGCCAAGTCCTCCATTGACCTCCAAACTTGCAAGAAGAGGCTGGAGCACTCAGGGCAGTGCAGGCTGGACTAGAACAGAAATTTGAAAACTGAACTAGAACAGAGTTGCTGTGTTGAGCTCTGCAGTCTGTCCCACACAACAACCTTGGCAGGGGGGAGATGGGAGATGAGCTTAGGCCATAGAATATAAAACATCCTGAGTTGGAAGGGGCCCAAAAAGCACCATCGAGTTCTCAGAAGGGCTTGCTTCCTTACCTGGTGTAATTCCCACCACAGAAAACTGATCCCTGGTGGCTCTGGTCACCTCTTCCTTTTGCAGCATCCTGTCATTAGTGCTGTTCCCGCCCAGCCATTCCAGCAGTATCGGGATGACTCCAAATCCCGTGCTGGGTTCTGACCTCTGTGACTCTTAGCTCCTCTCTCCTCCTTCTTATCAGCAGACAGGCCCTCTCCAGGAAAAAAAAAAAAAAAAATGGGGCTGAAAATGTTAAATTTAAGTGTGGGAGAAATCCAGGAAGCTGTAGATCCTTGTACTCTTCTCTGGGGGATGAGGAGAGTGTATCATAAAATCCCAAATGTGGGTTAGAAAAAGACCTTAAAGGTCGCCCAGTTCCATCCCCTGCCATGGGCAGGGTAACCTTCCACTATCCCAGGCTCTCCAAGCCAAATCCAACCTGACCAGGAACACTTCCAGGGATGGGGCAGCCACAGCTTTCTCTGGGTAACCTGTGCCAGGGCCTCACCACCCTCACAGGGAAAAATTCCATCCCAATACCCAACCAAAATCTACTTCCTTGGCCTGTATGAAGCAGGGGTTTTGCACATGTGTCTGAATTACACTTTCTCAAGTTACCATAAAGCTGCAACTTCCCACTTTTCTTAGTATTTGGTTCCAGCGGAAGATATGAGACCACAGAAACTGCTCGGAAGTCAGTTCCTGCTAGAATACCTGGCAGTGACAAATAAAACTGAGCCACAGGAAAGAAAAAGGAAGCAGGGGTTTGAAGGCATGGGTTTGCTTCCCAAACAGAGTGCTCTGAATGCCTCCGACAAGACAGGAGCCGGAATTTCTCCTGACAGATGCATTCGCCAAGAAATGCTGACTCTGCAGAATTAAACCCATCTGTGGTACAGAGTTTGTCAAGCCTGCTTGTTTCCTGCTGGCTCACCAGCCTTATCCTCCATTCCCAGGCATTCCTGACAGCCAGTTTCACAGGGGCCCTCCCCCACTTCTCCTCCTGCAGCTCGTTTCCTAGAGGATTTAGTTATTTCCATGGGACCTACCGAATTTGGGACACTCCAACATCAGGGGACTTATTTACAGTCTGAGGACTCATCCTGCCAAGCAACCCAGGCTGTCCCATGCCACCCCAGCTGCTAGGCTCTTCAAGCTTCCCAATCCTGTATGTCTAATCCAATTTAGGCTCTGGCAAACAGATGGGGGAGTTGGTTTTTTATGTGCTTGGATCTTGAGTGGGGGCTGTGTGTGCAGAGGGGTCAGACCTGAAGAGGGGGTGTTGCATGCAGGGACAGGTTCTGTGTTCGGGGGAGTCTCGCCTGCAGGAGATCCATGCAGAGAGCCCTGGATACAGGGAATGTGTGTGTACAGGGTGGTTTGGAATGTGTGAAGAAGGATGTGTGCGTACTCAGGAGATCTGTGAGAGGAGATGCACGGAAATCAGCAGGTCCTGTGGGTAGGGGGAGTCAGAGTATCACGGCAAACCAGAATAACCTCAGTTGGAAGGATTGGACTTGGATGAGCGCGGTCCAGCATACAGGCAGCCCCCTACTCCCGTCTCTTCCTTCACGAAAACAGAGGGGACCCGAAAGGGGGCTGGAGCAAGGCTCTTGGGGCACGGCTAGGGGAAAGCTGGCTCTGTTTCCCCTCGGCCAGCCGCTGCCACGCCGACACGCTCTTCTCAGCGTCCCCTTCCCGGCCCCGGTTCTCCCTAGCGGGGAAACGAAACCAGGCGAGGCCGGGGAGGCGGAGGGGGGAGGCGGCGCGGGGGGCGGGCCCGGCTCGCGGGGCGGAGCCGCCGCCCTTTCCCCACCCCCGGCGCCCGGCCCTGCCGCCAGCCCCGAGCTCCTCCAGCCGCCCTGCGCATCTCTCCGGCCACACCGTCCGCACCATGAAGGCGCTCCTGCTCGCTGTGTTGGCCGCGGTGCTGTGCGTGGAGAGAGGTAAGGGAAGGGGATGTCCCCGCCACCATCGCTTCCCCCGCGGGTCCCCCGGTCCCTCTCCGGGGAGCAAATTGGGGGTGGGGGAGTGATGCGGGTGGCAGGGTAGGCTGTGGAAGTTGGAGCTATGTAGGGGATTTAAGGGTTGAAAAGGGGTTGTGGGCACAGCGCTGAGCCGCGTTGTGGTTCGGATCGGGATGCGGGGGTGTCTGTCCAAGACCTGCCTCGCAGCAGCGTCCCTCCTGAAGCAGG
Organism: Cettia cetti; assembly: GCA_013401135.1. Classification (NCBI taxonomy): domain Eukaryota; kingdom Metazoa; phylum Chordata; class Aves; order Passeriformes; family Sylviidae; genus Cettia; species Cettia cetti. Next base: position 31,453 of record VZUI01092920.1, on the reverse strand, counting down.
AACTTCGGGGCTTCCCCGCCTGTATGAATAGGTGAGCATCTCCGGCTGTGCGGGTGGATATCCTGGAGCTTTTCCCAGTTGCAGCTCGAACAAAGAGCAGGGCCGGCTCCGCTCCCCATTTTCGGCGCAGCCAGCCGGGATAACGGCGCCAGGGTGGGCTGAGATGCAGCCGAGAGAAAGGAGGGTGGAGGGGAGAGGCAGCCCAGCCCCGGCAATGGCTGATGGAGCAAAGTCAGGGCAGAGCCACTCGTGATTCTGGCTCCTGCTGCCCCCTCCGAGCATCCTGAGGGGCGCGGTGACCCCTAAGGGACAATGCCCTGTGGGGCGCATCCTGGGGCTGCCGCCGAGCCTGTGGAGAAGGCGGTTCCTGTTGCTGCGTGTTGAACTGCCAAGTTGCCCAAGTCGCAGGGCCTGCCGTCCCCTCCTTTTCTCCTTTTCCCCACCGCCTCCATTCCTCACTATCCAAACTCCTTGGGGCCGTGCAGAACCGCGTATTGTTCCCATATGTCAATGCTTGGAGGAGCCAAACAAAGAGCGAACGGGAGAGTTCTGAGCTCTCCCAGCCCCTGCTCGGCAAGCAGAGTCCCTTCTTGTTTTCTGAGGACACCACTGAGATAAAGCTGGCTGTTTGCTGCCCTTCCCATTCCCCCTCCCAGTGGGATCCGGGAAGCAACTGGCAATTGAAGCGTTGAGTCTCGGGCAGAGCCCAGCTGGCTTGTGCTCCGTTCCAGCTGGGAGGATGGGCGGGCCAGGCCAAGGCAGTGAAGGGTTTCATTCCCGCCCCCCCCCAAAAAAAAAAAAAAAAAGCAAACCCACAACCCTTTCAGCTTTAAAAGTAAGTTTTTAGCCAGGCAAAATGGTTTGTTGCAGGGCTTTTGTCCCCAAACACTTCCAACATACCCTGGGGGGGGGATTTCACAGAAGAGCTTTACCCCCTGCTCAAAGATCTTGCCTGTGGATCTTGATAAGAATTTTGCCTAAGAGAATGGAAAAGCAGCATCGGGGCTGAATGGAAAAAAGCTGCCGGAGCAACAGCATTTTCCTGGTGCTGCTGAGGTCCAGAGTGGGCTTTTAAAGGCATTTTTTCCCCCTGTCTTTGCAATAATGATTCAACCCCTTATCTGTAGGAATTCCCCCAAATGCCCTGCTCTGTTTTGGGAGCTCTTTGTTCCTCTGAGAAGCCAAGCAGCAAACAAATAAACACATGAATTCTACCACTGGTGAAAACAATGCTCCTCTTTTACATTGTTCAGTCTTGGGATTTTTCTTCCTTTTTTTGCTTTTCTTGTAACCTTGAGCTCCAACTCTTTGCTCTGTCTACAGCTGCATGAAATTAATTCTGCCACCCCTCTTGTGCCTTTTGTCTAAACCACTCAGCCTGTTTGTGCTCTCATAACTCTGCAGTGAGTGGTTTTTTGGGGGGCAGAAAGTGGCCAAATATTTCCTTTCTTAAACTCTGCCTCTCCTGGAAGGATTTTTTTTCTGTTAAGGCAAAGGGGTAATGGGGTAGGTGTGACAATGAAAAACATGGGGACAGGTAGGAGATGCAGTGGCAGGAGCAGGGATTGAGTCACGTGGCAGAGAATTTCATGCCCAACAGCACTTTTATGTCATGCCCAAAGATTTCTGGTGTGTTTGTTCCTGGAACCTTTAATGAACAGCATTGCACCACTCTGTGCCTTCAGTGCAGTGAGCAAATACATATGGGGACATCTCTCCTGCCTGAATGCCCACAGGAAGCCTGCAATCCACTTCATTCCTGATTGCTGAAGATTCCTGGGATGAGTCAGTTTGCCCCCTCGGGGTGGTTGTGAGGTGAGGAGCTTGGGACAGGTCACCTGAGACTTGGGAGCAGAACTGGACTCCACTCAAGTCCCACATGGAGCTGTGGCCAACCCAGCAGCGAGGGGCAATGACTCAGTGGCTGCTCCCATCCTCCTTCCCTGTCTCCTAAATGCAGAGATCCACTGAGGAATCTCTCCTGGAGGTTTTGACTCAGCTGGTGGCCCTGTAATCCCAGTGCTGTGGGTTGTGGTGGCTGTGTTGGTGTGCTCAGGTAACCTGGCTTTGTTGTAGGGATCATTGCCAGAGTAAGGATCCTTGGAGGATGCCTGAGCCAGTCCAGGAAATTCCTGCTTGGGGGGTTGAGGTGTTGGCTTCCACGCCAAAGCAGAGATTTGGCTGCTCTGCTGTGACATTCAGGATCTCCCACTAATACACTTTAATCTGCTTCTCTGAGATATATTTTGTTTTCTTTCCCCTCCTCAGCTGTGGTTGCTCAAAACTCATTCCTCTGAGAGCAATTGTTATTTTTTTCCTCATTTTTCTCGTAGAAACCTTTTATTTTCTTGAGAGAAACAGGAATGAGAAGAAGCCTGAAATGTGGTGCAGTCCTGTGGCAGAGTGGGACAGATGCTGAGCAATATTTGTCCAAATAATAATTCTTCAAAATATCCATGTTGGGAACTGCTGAGCCTCAAGGAGCTCTCCCAGGGCTTTCCTTAGGAAAATAGTCCAAGGGAGTCTACAAGAAAGCCAGAGACGGATTTTTTACAGGGATAGGACAAGCAGGAATGGCTTCAAACTGAAAGAGTGAAGGTTTAGGTTGGATATTGGGAAGAAATTCTTCTCCCCTGTGAGGGTGGTGAGGCGCTGGCGCAGGTTTTCCCAGGGAAGCTGTGGCTGCCCCATCTCTGGAAGCCTCCAAGGCCAGGTTGGAGGGGGTTTGGAGGAACCTGGGATAGAGGGAGGTGTCCCTGCCCATGGAACTGAATGACCCTGAAGCTCCCTTCCGTCCCAAACCATTCCATGATTTTTTTGATGATCCATTTGTGGTGGGGCTGAAGGAGGTGGGAGCGGGGACGGGACTGCCTGGCACTTCCCACCCTGAATCAGCCCCCGCTCTACATCCTGGGAATACAGAAAGGGAAAGGCAGTGCCTCGTGGAAGGGCTGCCTGGGAGCTCCAAAATCCCGAGTCCATGGAACATTGGGAACAGACCTGCTCTGTCTGCATATGTAGGTCAACAACTGCAGCGTGGATGTGATGCTCTTGTATGTAAAACACAGAGATCAAAGTGCCCATGGCCCCGCTGAGTCTCTGGTCCAGGCTGTCTCCACAACCAATTCCCACCCCAAATGCTGTTTTCCAAGCATTCCTCTTTGTGAGGGATGAGGGATGGGAGCCAGCTAGTCCATCCTGCTGCTGTAGGATAAGATGTAAATGTTGCTCTAGGGGACATTTAGTTTGGAAATGAGGAAAAATTTCTTCATTGGTCAAATTTTGGAACAGTGGTGTAATCACCATCCCTGGAAGCGTTCAAAAATTGTGCAGCTGTGTTGCCTAAAGGCTTGGTTTAGTGGTGAATTTGGCAGTGCTGGGTTAATGCTTGGATTCAAAGATCTTGGAGGTCTTTTCCTGAAATGACTCCATGATTCTGTAATTTTAGGGGACCTGCCGGTCTTGCAGGTCTTGAGCTTTCTGTAGCTGAAAAATCATTTCCACCACGTGCTCCAGCTCAAGCACAGCCTGATCTTGGTGCCCAAAGTTGGGTCATGGAAAGTCTGAACCCGTGGTCACACCTGGAGCATTTCCCATCAGCGTCACAGAATCATAAAATCAGAATGGTTTCGCTTGGAAGGGACCTAAAGATCATCCAGTTCCAACCCCCCTGCCCCAGCATGGACACCACATCCGTGATGGCTGAGCTGAACGAGCCCAAACCTTAAAAATTTACCTCTGGAATTTGGTTTCAAGTTGGCAGCTGCAGCTTGGGCACATTTTTGGTGCAAACAGGGGGTGACAGAAAGTGCCAGGCTGTGGTTGTATCAGCTCTAGCTGATAAGAGCTTGAAATGCTTCCCCTGAGACTTGAACCCTTCGCTTGGCCAATTTTTTTTGGGAAAAAAAAAAAAAAAGTCCCTTATTGCAGGTTGATAAAACCGAAACAGAAAGCGTGGCTGTGGGCAGCTGCGAGACAGCGGTGGGGACCTCCAAGCGAGGACAATCTTCCCACCAGCCCCTGAATGAGCTTTGCCTTTCTCTTGCAGCCCACACGCTCGTCTGCTTTTCCTGCTCGGATGCCTCCTCCAACTGGGCCTGCCTGAAGCCCGTCAAGTGTGGAGAGAATGAAAACCACTGCGTGACGACGTACGTCGGAGTGGGACTCGGTGAGTGGTGACAGCACCTCCTCCTGCCCCTCCTGGCTTCCCTCCTGGGTCACCCTGCTGAGCTGCAGCGAGGCTTCGCCTTCTGCTGGCTGGGGGAGAAAAAAAGGGAAAGTTCTGCTTAGCAACTAGAGTGTCGGACCATCCCACGGGAATTCTTAGGAGGGACGCGCTGCCAGGAGGAGTCACGTTAAAGCCCACGTGCCTGCACCGATGCCCGCCGGTCCGGGGGGAATTTCAGGCTGGGGGAGGGGAGTTTGCTGATGAATAAGTGAAAGCGTGGAAGATGCTGCAGGCTCCCTGTGTGGGAGGCTCCAGGGTTGCTATTCCTGCTGGTTTTTTGCCTCATGTTTGGGTTCTTTATCCCTGAGTCTCACCTTTGCTTCACTTTCCATGGATGAGGCGGGAAGGGAGGGTTTGCGGGTTTCCTTCCTGAGTGCCTGGAGAGATTTGGGGGGGTTCTGTCCTTCTCAGCTGCTGCTCCTCCGAGGGAGGCAGGATGCTCTGGCAGATCTCCTGGTGCCTTTGCAGGAACCAGAGCCCATCCTGACGCTCCCTGGCAGGAGGAGGGGGAATTTCATGCCCAAGTCTGACCCACGGGTGGGTCAGATGTGCGCAAACAGAGACTGGAAACTTTTATAAACTTCCCTTCGTAGCCCAGCGCTATTGGTTTCCTCTTTCCTGCCTCTTAACGTGGGCTGTGCCTCTCTGGAAATGCAGACTTGGCTCCCAAGTGTCTCCCCAGTGCTCCCTGTCTCCCTTGAGTAGCTCCAGAGTGAACCTCAAGAGGGATTTTTGGGATTCCTCACAAGAGCTGTTGTGGCTGAACGTTGGCTGATCCAAAGGGGCGTCCCTGGGGTGTTGTGTGGTCTCTGGGGTGTTTGTGGGAGCTTATCTAGGTGATCCTTGATAAGAGAGGCTGGCTGGCATTCCTGTCTCCGAGAACCACTTCATCCTCTCTGGAGCACTTCATCCTCCCTGTGCCACCCCGGCTCTTCCAGTGCTGTAACTCCTTTGCAGAGCAGGTGACCAGAAACCCAAAAAAACCATTCTAAACCCGTCTCTTTCCCTTCCTCTCCACCCCGCCCCAAATCCAGGCGGCAAATCCGGCCAGTCCATCTCGAAGGGATGCTCTCCCATCTGCCCCAGCGCCGGGATCAACCTGGGAATTGCTGCCGCCTCCGTTTACTGCTGCGACTCCTTCCTCTGCAACATCAGCGGTTCCAGCAGCGTCCGAGCCAGTTACACGATCCTGGCCTTGGGAATTCTCGTCAGCTTCATCTACGTCCTCCGGGCTCGCCAGTGATGGGGCTGCCTGAGGAAGAGCCGCCTCCCACGGGTCTCGTTAGCCAATATCTTCTCTGTTGCTGTCTGCAAGGAGATCCTCTGTTTCTCAGCAGGCTTCCAAGGTGATTGTTTCCCAGACTTTTTTTGCTCTTCCAAGCGTTGGAGACCTCTGGGCGGTTTGGCCAAGCTGTTCTCCTCCTCCTGTGGACGTCTCCTGCTGCACTCTCGCTCCTCCTTGGCCGAGGTGGATGATTTTGGAAGGGTTTCTGCTTTTTCTACCTATTAATAACACCCCCCTTGCCCCCCCTCATTTCTAAGGTTGGTTAAACCAGGCTGGGACTCACTGAGAACAGAATCACCCCAAGCACCGCCAGGTCTGCTCCAGCACGTGGGTGGCACAGGCAGCGGGAATGCAGGATCCAAAGGGAGACACGTTCCTGGCCCCTCGCAGCTGCAGGTTCTTTTTATAAAATAGTTTCATTTCTTCTTGATCCTGGGCTGACTTTTCTGGAAAACCAATGCCGTGTACCTTGTCCTTCCAAGTTCTGTAAGTGCCAGACCTGAATAAACTTGCTCCTGTTGTTACCTGAGATGGGACGTGTGTGTGTTTCCTTGCTCCAGGGATTAGGAACTCTTTTTTGGAAAATCCCAATATTGCACCAAACACGAGGGTCCCTCACCCTCTCGAGCAGCTTTTGGGTGCTTCATCTCCACATCCTTTCCAGCTGTGAGCAGCAAATCCATCTCCTCCCTGTCGCTGTCCTTCCTGATAAAAACCTCTGGGCCAGCTTGTTCCATCTCCCCTGGGAATGACTTTTTCCAGGTGCATTTTAGTGATAAACGCCAGGTTTTGGGGTTCTGAGTCAACTCTAATGGAGCAAATTACCCTGGCAGCAGGACTCTGAAGTGAATCTGCATTTTACAAAGACTTGGTGCCTCAGTTTCCCCACTTTGGACTTGTCATGGTGACCACCACAACGGCGATACCTGAATGGCCGTGGGCAACAGGTCTGGAAAATCTGGTGAAGTCAGAGGAGAAGATGTCAGTACCCAGATCTTTAGGCCCAACCTTCAATGCCTGATGGTGCCCATGGACTGCTGGAGGTGACTTCACCACCCAGTCTTCCACATCTGCTGTCACTCAGCTCCCAGGATCTTCCCAGGTGTTTTGGCAAGGATTTTCCTAGAAGTTCTCAGCTGTCCCGTGGGAGATGTGTCCTCCTGCACTCTCTGTGTCGTCTGTCCTGCCTACTCTGCTTGCCTGTGGACCTGCTCGACACAAACCAAGCCAAAATTCAGCCTTAAACCATCAAGTTCAAGCTTTTTGTCACTTCCACTAATTATCAGATGTGCACTGGGCTTTTTTTTCTATTTCTAGCAGCAAAACACAGGTGTTGGCATTCTTTAGCCATGCCTTCTACCTGCTTCTCCTATTTTGTGTCAAAACCCAAACAAAAGCTCCACAAACCTTCACTTCCACCTCTGTCTGCTCCTCAAGGAGTGATAAATGAAAGGTGGCTGCAGTTGTACAGAAATATTGGTAACAGAAGTGGTTTTATGGTTTTTTCCCCCTCCCTTCTCCCCCTCTTTTAATTAAAGTGACACAGATGTTAATGACAGCTTTTCTAACAGGAGGGATGGGTCAGTGGGATGTGATCTGCAATTTAGTGGTTAATTTGGGAAGAATGCATCACTTGTGTTGGTCCTTGGATGTGCCTTCCCTTGGATAATGCATCCTCCTGCGACCTTGGGGCCTGAGGTGCCCCACAAACCTCTGCTATGCACGTGGAGCGCAGGGAAAATTGGGGAAAAACTTCCTAAACTGAGATCAGTATTCCCCAGCTTCCCTGTGCCTCAGCCTTCCTCCCAAAAGGGTTCAAAACCTCGTTTTTTGGGTTCGTTGGTCCCTCAGCACTCGCTGTGACACCGAGGTGGCACCCAGAGCACTCTACACTGAATTTAGGGGGCTCTGTCTTTTCTGGCCATCTGGAAAAAGGGTTTGGGGTTGGTTTGGGACTCGATTACCTTTAGCAAAGAGCTGAACTTCTAAGCCATCTGCTGTGTCCTGATGTCCATCCATGCCTTTATGAGGACCCTGATGATGCCACACTGGACGACCCCATGGGCTGAAGACCTGCTCGTCTTCTCCAAGGGCCATCTCCTTCCTTTCTTGGGGTTCCTTGGCCAATGCCGAGGATTTGGTTGTGCCAGGGAGCAAATGCTGATGGGAGGAGCATCCAGAGGCTGCTTATACCAATAAATAACAAATTACAATCCCTGGAATTGCTAGGGGTGAGCTGAGGGTTGGTTGGATAAATTTCACATGGAGATTTGTTTTTCTTCCTCAGTCTCTTTTTGTCTCTTCCTTCCCATGCACACTAATCTAGAATATGGAAAAAGGGATATTTTCAGTATTTCCTTTCCTGGCAAAGATCTCTTGGATAGATCTGTGTGTGAGAGAGGGAGGGGGTGACAGCTTGTCACAGTTGAATCCCAAGCACTTTCTCATCACTCATGCCAGTTCTCACTATTCCTGGTCCTACTCTAGGTTTATTTTTTGCCCCCAAATCCCCAGAATGACAAATCCGATGAGAATCTTGTCTGTTGTAAAACCCAGGCCGAAAAATGGGCAGGTGAGGTAATTAAAACCATTAATAATAACAATAAGTAGGATTCATGGAGTGTTCATACTGGCGGGTTGCTAAACCAAATGCTGAATTTGGAATTTGAGGGCTGTGGTGGGACAGCCCTGAAGTGCTTTGGATGTGTTTCTGTGGAATTAAGAGATCAAAATCTGAGCAGACAACTCAGATATTCACCTGTTCTGACAAGATGAGGTTATGAGGAGAGGAGGTTTGGCTCCCTAGAAGCATAAAATACCCTGGAAGAGTTTTTACTGGAAATCAAGAGCTGGAGTGAAATACCTGCCCGCTTTGGAGCGTGTTCCTGAGAAAATGGTCTCAGTGCTTCCATCCTGGAAATGGCTGTAATTCCCCAGCAGCTGCTGGCATCTCCCCACTACCCCACCAAGGGCTAGAATTTTTGTGGATTGTCCAAAAATGCTCGAAATCCATTGTGGCATCAGTGCTTCCCACCCCGGATCAGGGGGTTTGCTGTTTGCCCAAGAGAAGGACTTCAAAATGAACACAGTTCTTCCAGCTGGTTTTGAGAATTGTTTTGTTTTTAAGGGCAGAATTTCTTTTGGAAACCACAAACCCGACGTGTCTTCCTTGTTCCACCAGAACAAATGAGAAGTTGCTTAATTATTACTCCAAGGATCCACTTTGCTTCTCCAAGGATGTTCCTGGATTGGTGTTGATTTGCTCAAGTTGGTTTTTTTTTTGAAGGGATTTGTCTCCCAGGAATTTAATTTGCCATGAAAAAAGGAGGCTGTGTTCCCGCTACTCCTGTGGGAAGCTCTGGTGGGGGTGTCTGTGTGTGTCCATGGGATGAGTTATAGGATCCATGCCCTCTGGAAAAAGCAGATGTGGTGCACATCTGGATGCCTGGAGGTTTAGGGCCCTTTCCCTTGCTCCGGTTGGTCTCAGCTGTTTGGGATGAAGGTGGCTCTGGATGCTTGATCCTGAAGGAGTTATTTCACCCCTCTCTGAGGCTGCTGGACGGGAATGGGAGCAGAAATGCCCAGTTCTGCATTTTGGGAATGCAGCCCTGGGTTGGTCCTGCCACCTACTGGCTTTTGCCAGACTTGGTGGAGGAGCTTTGAAGCCCAAATCTCCAAAATCAAGGCTGATGAGCTGCCTCAAACCAAATAATTGCACCCAAAGCAGAAAGTCGTCATCAGCAGAGACAGACTGAAGGTTTTAATTCGTCCAGCTTTGCTCTGATCGTGGAAATTGAGAAATAAAAGGCTTAAGAAGCTTCCCAAGTCCAACATTTTCCACGGGAGCACTTTTCCCCAGCCCTAATCCTCCCGTTTCATCGAATGAAAATATATGAAGCCAATAAAATGTTGCAGGAAAAAAATAATGTTGGCACGTTTTATTTCAGCTTTCTTGGATGATCCGAGGTGGTTTCCCTGAAATGTTGATTTTACTAATCCCTATCTGTGAGATTTGTAACTGTGTATTATCTTTATTGTAATGGGATAAGTGGGATAAGGAAGCATCCATCCCTTTAAATATATTAACCTAAGTATAAGTGAAGTGTATGTTCCATCTTGTTTCTTATACTCTAATAAAAAATATACGGAATTAATAAAAAAATACACTTGGAAGGAGATTTTTGGGTGGTTCTGCAGATATTCTCCAGATATTAACTTTTGTTTTGTGTGGAAGGAAAATGCCTGGATTGTATTCCAAGCTCAGGGCTGCGTGTTGTGGGCTGGATAAAAGGACAGACCCAATTCCTGCATTTCATCTCAAGGCCATTGGAATCCCTTCCTGGGGATGGATAAAGAACAGGGATTGTCTTTGCCTTCAACAGCTCATAAATATCCTTGACTTGCCTGTGACCCTGCTGGGAATGGAGATGGGATTTGGCCTTGGAGCCTGCACTCTTCCTTGTGGGAGAGGGCGGCTATTTTGGGCACAGAGAGGGCCCTGTGTGGGTGTCCGTGGGCAGCTGCTCCTCTTCCTGCACTCCCAGGGATCCACCCTGCTCCTGCCTCCGGACACACGGACACACGGACACAGGGAACTCTGGGGATTTCCCCCCGCTCTCCCAGCACTCAGCTCTGCAAAGTTACGTCATTTTAATTTTTGTTTAAAGATTTTATGGGGATCCCAGCTGGATCCCATGGGAGAAGGGGATTATATTCCCAAGGGAATGTAAGACAAATGTGGAATAACAGTGATGGGCTCAGGAGTTTCATTCCTTCCCTCTGAATAATTCCAGGCTGGACTACCATTTCCACTGCAATCCATATTTTGCAGCTATGATTTGCAAATGTTTTTTGGGATGGGAGGGCTCCAGTGGTGACAGGGAATATTTTGGGGACTGGGGGGACATTGCACAGCCAAGGGTCACAGAAGAAACCTGCACGTTCCTCCTGCCTGGCATTCCCATTTCTCCTCACATTGTCACCCATGGCCCAGCTCCTGCTGTTCCCTAAGGATCTGCACAGGCCCAGGATGGGCTTTTCCATATTCCAGCTGTTTGGAAAGCCAAGAGAAATGGTGCCACGACTCCTGTTTGCTCTTCAGATGTTCCTCACTGGCATCCTGAGGTTGTCCTGATCATCCCAGGATGGGAGACACCAAATGGGGCTGAGATGGGAGGATTCCGGCCTTCCCATCACAGGATCCTGTGATCCTGGTTTGTGTTGGAAGGGACCTTCAAGGTCGTTTCATTCCAACCCCCTGCCACGGGCAGGGACACCTCCCACTATCCCAGGCTGCTCCAAGACCCAGTGTCCAACCTGGCCTTGGACACTTCAGGGATCCAGGGGCAGCCACAGCTTCTCTGGGAAGTCTGTGCTTCACCACCCTCCCAGGGAAAAATTCCTTCCCAATATCCCATCTAACCCTTCCCACTGGCAGTAGGAAGCCAGTCCCTGTGCCCTGTCCCTCCATCCCTTGTCCCAAGTCCCTCTCCAGCTCTCCTGGAGCCCCTTCAGGCTCTAAGATCCCACTGGATCCTTCTTTTCTCCAGGCTGGACATTCCCAGCTCTCCCAGCCTGGCTCCAGAGCAGAGGGGCTCCAGGCCTTGGAGCACCTCCATGGCCTCCTCTTGCTCCAGCAGGTTCCTGCCATCTTATGACTTATGACTCCAGGCCTGGATGCAGTATTCCTGATGGGATTTCATGAGGGCATAATAGAGGGGTTATATCCTACCCTTTGCTGGACAGGGCTCTTCTCTATCTGGGGAAAATACAGGTTTTGGAGGAGGAAAACGCTCTGGAACTGAGGAGGAGTCTCCAAAAAGCTGACTCATTTGGGAGTTTTGACGTGGAGGAATCAAGGAAGGCGTGCAGGAAGGGAGTTTGGAATTTAAAATTGGAGCGGTGCTAAAGGAAGGCCAAAAAAAAAAAAAAATAAAAAGCCTGAATCAAGAGCTCCACCTTCCTGCCAGCGCTGACCCGCTCCACCTCCTTTCCTCCTGCTTCCTTTCCTCCCCATTCCATGGATTTTGAGAGATCGTGGGGGCAAGGAGGGAATGGCACCTGGAGGCTGCAGGAGGCTGGAAAGGTGGGAGATGTGGGAACACGTTCCAACCTTCCTGCTTGTCATCTCCCAGGAAAAAGAGATTTCAGACCTTGCACAGTGTGCCTGGGTCTCCGTGATCTGACCCTTCCTGGGATACAGGGAACACTCGGACCCCCGAGCTGACATTAATAACTTGTTTTATTTGCGTGGGAGCTAAAGCTGCACGGAAATGTGACACAAACAGCACCAAACTCATGGGGACAGAGGTGGGAGCGGCTCCCTGCTCTCTGCTCCTCTCCAATCAACACCAACAACCGGGTGGATTGAATTTTGCATGGATTCTTGTCATGCTTTGTCACCCAGAGCTAAGCCAGGTGTTTTTCCACAGGTGCCCAGTGCTCCTGGCTCAGGTTCCATCTCTCATTGCTCAGATTGTGGTGATGCACTCACCCCTTGCTGCTCCAGAGGCTGAGATTTGCCCCTGAGCTCAGACCAGTAAAACCTGCTGGTTTCAGGAGCAGCAGCAAACATTTAACACCAAACTATGAAAGGAGCGATTAAAAAAAAAAAAAAAAATTAAATTCGCTCAGTAGACAAAGGATGGTGTCACCTTGTGTGTGACCACTCAGGTTCTTTATAAGGACAAGGTGGAGCTACTCCTGTTGGAATTCAACTCCTGGATTGTTCAAGACAATTTAGATAAACTGAAATTTTCTCCTTATTTTATTTTCACCTGGAGTTTTCTTATCCTCAAGCTGGTTGGAATCGAGTGACTGCAAACCACGAATTTTGAGGACAATGAAAATTCTAAAATACCGAAATTATCCTGAGAAGTCCTTCCTTCCTTCCTTGGGAAATGGGCTGGGAGGAGGGATTTGCATTTTCTTCTTCTTGTCAGGAGGTGGCAGCGGCAGGTCCCAGCTCTGCCAGTGCGTTCCCTTGGGATGGACTGGGATGGGAGAGTTGCCCTGCCAGGACCACAGGCCCCCTCTCCCAAGAGACATGATGGAGAAAGGACTTCCCTTGGAACCCGTGGACGAGGAATAAATCCATCCCAGACCTCTCTTTGACCCTTTTCCATGGCAGATGCTGTGGGGCCCCCTGAGCCCTACCTTCCCAGCCTGTTTTCCAGGCTGAAAAAAATCCATCTCTCTCATCACTCCTGGTGTTGGCTGGGGTTAAATCCATGTTCCAAGCCACATGAAATGCTGGAATCACAGGGACGTGGTGGGATAGCTCAGAGAATTGAGTTCTGCTGTGGCTGGGCTCTGCTTGGGCAGGGAGAGAGGGTGGAGCAGGACAGGTGGTGTTGTTGTGGGTGTCTGATAACAGCCTGATCAGATGGGAGCAGATAAGGCCTTTTCCAGACATCTGGAACAATCCTCACGTTCCCAGCTGCCTTCTTTTATTGTGAAGCCATTCCCTCTTGTCCTGCCACTCCAGGCCCATCTCCAGAGTCCCTCTCCAGCCCTCCTGGAGCCCCTTTAGGCACTGGAAGGGGCTCTGGGGTCTCCTCAGAGCCTTCTATTCTCCAGGCAGATAAATCCCAATTCAGCCTTTCCTCATAGGAGAGGTGTTGTTTTCCTCACCTTTCCCAGGGAGAAATGCTCTGGGAGCCACAAGTTTTGGGATCAGAAGCATCTTCCTGAAATCTTCAAGCATCTGGAGGCCATACCTGGGCTGTTTTTTGGTGCAGGACACCCTGAGCCTCTCACCTGGGCAGTGGAATCTTGGGCAGCTCCCAGCAGCCAGAAAGGTGAATATTTCCAGCTCTGATGCCAAGCTCTGCAGGATTAGAGGGAGATGAAGAAGGCCTGGAGGCAAAGCTGGTGCTTTTCAGTTGGGTTATTTGGTGTTTTACACGTGTTGTCCTTGTTCTTCCCTTCTGGGTCAGCGAGGAGTGGCTCAGGTAGGAAAGTATCTCCTGTTCCTTGGATTAAATCTGGAATGAAGGCAGGGGATAATTAAGGCAGGTGACAGCTACACTGTGTGAGTGATTTACATTCCTGCATCATTAACAATGCCTTGGAAAGGCTGGATGGAGAAAATCATCTCCAAGTAAGTGATTGCTGCCTCAGTCAGAGTCGAGGGGAAGGGAGAATTTCTTAGCTTAGAAGCAAAAAGAACAAAAGGGAGCGAGAAAAGAACTGATAGGGAAGGAATTAAAATTCCCACTAGTTATAAATATGTGATCAATCCTTCCTATGCACTTCATAAACACACTCCAGGAATTATTCAGTCCTCTAAGATTCCTCCCTGTATCCATGTGCTGGCCACTGGTCAGGGAAGTGATGGATGTGAAGGTCTCACCCAGAAAAAGTTAAGAGCTACACAGAGGTTAATCTAAATAACAACCTGGAGATAAGAGGTACCTGCATGGAATTGAGAGAGGGAGAAAAACAGGTTGGGAAAAAAAAGAAAAAAAAGAAAGAAAAAAAAAGGCAGGTGAATGATTACCTGGAGGGAACAGGACTCCTTATAAAAATAAATCATCTTGTTCCTGCCTTCTTGTCCTGAGGAACTCCAAAGCATCTCTGAGCCCTGGGAGCAGCTCACAGCACATGGCTGGGGCAGAGAAGGGGACACAGCGAGGTCTGGTGGGAATCTGGGATGAGCAGCAGAGTTAAGGAACCCTTTGTGGGGTGTGTCTGCCTGGGTCTGGCTTTAATCACATTCTCTCAGGTCTCTGTTGGAGCCAGGAGACAACAGAACCCTGGGATGCAGCCAAAGGAATGTGACCAGCAGGTCCAGGGTTGGGATTCCCTCCCTCTGCTCCACTCCCTCTAGATCTCAGCTGGAGTTCTGTATCCAGCTCTGAGGGCCTCAGCACAAGGATGTGGAGCTGCTGGAGAAAATCCAGAGGAGGCCACGGAGATGCTCCAAGGGCTGGAGCCCTCTGCTCTGGAGCCAGGCTGGGAGAGCTGGGAATGTCCAGCCTGGAGAAGAGAAGGATCCAGGGAGACCTCAGAGCCCCTTCCAGTGCCTGAAGGGGCTCCAGGAGAGCTGGAGAGGGGCTTGGGACAAGGGATGGAGGAACAGGACACAGGGAATGGCTTTAAACAGGAATAGGGCAAGGTTAAATAGGATATTGGGAAGAAATCTTTCCTTGTGAGGGTGGTGAGGGGCTGGAATGGAATTCCCAGAGCAGTTGTGGCTGCCCCATCCCTGAAGGTATCCAAGGCCAGGTTGGACAGCGTCTGGAGCAGCCTGGGATGGTGGAGGGTGTCCCTATCCATGGCAGGGGTTTGGAATGAGATAATCTTGAAAGTCTCTTCCAACCCAAACCATTCCATGATCCTTTGTCCCAGTTCAGTGCCAAGGTGAAAACCAGTGTGGAGAGAGCTGCCAAACTTCCTGCATCCCTCTGCAGCCCCAGTCTGTGTCAAACCCACCTGCTCCCAGGTGTGAAAGCCACAACAGCTCAGCTGTGTCTGATGCCTCAAGTTTCAGCTTTCATGTTTTTCACATTCTGTGCTGCCCAGGGGTGCAGTTCTGAGCCTCACATTCAGTGTCAGTCAGCTCTCCACAGAGGAGGGAGACAAAACAAATCCTTTTCCTGCTGGAGACCAAGGACAATTTTCAGGCCCAAAAGTGCAAACAACAGTGGACTGAAGGGAGGAAAAAGGAGGATGAGACCTCAGAACCTGAAGCTGTAATTGGACAATTAAACCCCAAAATGCAAATGGACCAAAACTTATAAAAGTGTGAGGCCTCATGACCGGTCATCCATTTTGTGACCATTTTGGGTCCATCTTGGGTGTAGCCCTGGCCAGGCTCTCGTCCTGCCCAAGGTGTATCCTGGAGGCATTTCAATAAATATCCACTTTATTCTTTTGCTCTGTCCAGTCTCTATTCCAGCTCAGCCTTCCCAAGGCATCACATCCTTCCAGCCTATGGCTTGTCCCTCCAAGGGGACACATGTCCTTTCCCTGAGGGCACCTTCCAGAAGCTCAGTTATGGGAATCACCTGACCTTTACACGCTCCAGAGGCTTGGGAGAGGGATGAAGTGTCTCCAAGGGTTTTTAAACCAGGCAAAGACACGTTGGATGCTGGCCATGCATTGTAGGGGATTGTAGTAAAATCAATTAGGAGGAATAAGGCTGCTGTGACTAATGAGCTAATGAGTGGTGCCTTAGTGAAAATGGCTCTAAAAGAGCTGCAGGGTTGGATTCCTGGCTCGTTATTCATAGGGATAGGCCAGAGTCAGGCTTGGCATTCTTTATTTTTTACTTTGCTTTTCCAGTGTTCTCTTTAACTCTTAAAGACATTCCTGATCAATGGAGGAGATGGAGAAGGGCAGGGATACCTGTTTAATTCCTCTCTTCCTGCTGCATGAATCTCAGCTCTGGAGAATTTTGGTTTCTGTGAGGGACAGGTGGGGACTGTGATGTCCCAGAGGTGAAACTCATGGTGATTTAATCCCTGGCATCTTCCCAGCACAGTTCAGTGCTCAGAGTAACCCATCCTTGCTGCTTCCATGAGTGCCTTTCATCCCTGACCCTGGAGCTGCTGGAGCAAATCCAGAGGAGGCCACGGAGATGCTCCAAGGGCTGGAGCCCCTCTGCTCTGGAGCCAGGCTGGGAGAGCTGGGAATGTCCAGCCTGGAGAAGGGAAGGATCCAGGGAGACCTCAGAGCCCCTTCCAGTGCCTGAAGGGGCTCCAGGAGAGCTGGAGAGGGACTTGGGACAGGGGATGAGGGACAGGACACAGGGAATGGCTTTAAACAGGAATAGGGCAAGGTTAAATGGGATATTGGGAAGAAATCCTTCCTTGTGAGGGTGGTGAGAGGCTGGAGTGGAATTCCCAGAGCAGTTGTGGCTGCCCATCCCTGAAGGTATCCAAGGCCAGGTTGGAGCAATCTGGAGCAGCCTGGGATGGTGGAGGATATCCCTGCCCATGGGAAGGGCTGGAATGGGATGATCTTTAAGTCCTCTTCCAACAAAATCTTAGCACTGGCACGTGACAGTGTCATGTCAGCACCCCTCCACCCTTAAATCCAATCCCATCTTTCACTCCTCTTCTGGAAATTTGGGATTCATAGGACATACATCAAGAGCTGATTAGAGTAATGAATATGGAGAGTTCAAAATAATTAAGTCAAGAGAGCTCTCAGTGCCTGCAGCCCTTGGTTCCTGAAACTCTGCCCTGGAGGTGGATGGGGAATTTTAGGATTTGCAGTGGAATTGGGCAGCCTGGGAAGTTGTGGGATTTGGAGATTTCCAGGCTGGATGCAATGAGGCAGCTTTGATGAAGACGCCTCCACCCTGAGACTGCCTCAGCTGGAGAGGTAGGACAGGAAAAGAGTTTGGCATGGGATTCCCAGGCTGGGAGCAAACATTTGGCTGAACTTTCCCTTTTATTTGTGACAACAAACTCATCTGAAGTGCAAGAGTTGTATAAATTTCCCTTTGATCAGACACATTAAAAAAAGCCTTTTTTTTTTTTTTTTTTTTTAACCCCATCTTGTGATGGGGCAGATTTATGCAGATTATATCTTTTTAGTTGGGTTTTTTAATGTAATTAGTGGGACCCACCCCATAGGAGAGGTTGTGGTTTCCCACAAAATAATAAAAGAATTCAACAAAAGAATATTTGAATGTTCTCATTAGTTCTTGGTTTTGTTTGTTTGTTTGTTTGTTTTTGGTGAGTTGCCAGCCCTTCACAGCAGCAGCACGTGGTGTGCATAAAAGAGGAAACATTTCAGGACTCAGATAATATCAACTGAAACCATAAACAAAGTGTGTTGACACCCCCCAAAACCACCCTCCAGAGCGAAGGAAGGAGCAGGATTTAGAGCAGGGTGGTGGTAGTGGAAATTCTTCCATCCAAGATTTTCTAAGGCGAGGGAGATCACATTTCAGCTGTACAGGTGAAACCAGTAATTTAACACATATTGTTTGAGGCTGCTTAATACCTGAAACCAGAAGCCACACCCCATCCATGCTTTTCTTTTTTCTTTTTTTTTTTTTTTTTCCTACTAACAAGGCAAACACAGTCAGAGGATTTTGCCTTTTTAATAGGATTAAAACATTTTCTGCTGAACACGAGGAGTGCCCAACCTGGAATATACCCAAATGTCTTTCCCTAGGTAATTTTTGGGGCTGGAAATAACTGCTTAGCTCTCATAATCCACATAATTACTGTATTAGAGAGGCAACTGTGAAAACAATCCGTCGGAATTCCTGAGGGTGGAAGTCACGCAGAAGTGGTGTTTGGAAAAGCAGCAGGGATTGCTGAAATGCTGAGACGACTTTTAGATTGGGTATTAGGGGAAAATTCTTCCCTGTGAGGGTGGGGAGGCCCTGGAATGGATTTTGAGGGAAGCTGTGGCTGCCCCACACCTGGAAGGGTCCAAGGCCAGGCTGGATGGGGTTTGGAGCAGCCTGGGATAGTGGAAGCTTTCCCTGCCCATGGAGAGGGTTTGGAATGAGATGACCTCTTCCAATCCAAACCATTCCATGATTGTCCTCCTGGCTGGGAGTGGATGGTCTTTAAATTCCCTTCCAACCCAAGCCATTCCATGGTTCTGGAGCTTTAGATTTGGAGAGATGATGATTGGTCTTTTTATCCAGTATTCCTAGAAAAACTTTTAACATTCCCAAGGCAGGACAAGAAAAAATTGCCTTAAGTTGCACCAGGGAAAATTTAGATTGGACGTTAGGAAAAATTTCTTTGCAGAAAGGGTTGCCAGCTATTGGAACAGGCTCCAGGGGGTAGTGGTGGAGTCACAACCCTGGAAGTGCCCAAGAAACCTGTGGATGTGGCACCTGAGGACTGGGTTTAGTGGAGAAAGTGGTGGTGGTGCTGGTTTGACTCTGAACGTGATGATCCCGGCATCTTTCCCAACCTTATTGATTCTGTGATTCCAGGAGTTCAAGTGGATAACCCTGAACAAAGATCTTCGATGGTGGAATAACGAAGGTGGTGGGGATATCTCCAACACCATCTTGGATTCAGCTTTTCCCCATTCCTTAGTACAAGTCTGTGTTGGGAGGGTGACCATCATAGCCACCAAAAGGCTTTTCCTTCCCAATTTTTGCAATTCCACACTTAGACTTGCTTGTCCCACGTTGGAAGAGGATTTCCTAGCACAGAGCTGGCCTGAGGTGCAGGAAAATCCAGCAGACATCTGGGGCAGCAGGGTTGGGAATGGGAAAAGTGTTTGGGAAGCAAAAAAACCACGAGCTTGCAACCACACTTGGAGAGGACTGGCTCAGAGCAGAGGGGATTCTCTATTCCATCCTTCCTTGGGATACTGAGCCCAAACTTTTGGGTCCTGGTCCTGTTTTTTTCCCCAGTGCTCCATGCTTTTTCCAGTGAGTGAGGGATTGAAAGTCAGATTTCCACTTCTCAACCAGAGTGGACAAGGCTTGGAACAACCTGGTCTAGTGGAACATGTCCCTGCCCATGGAGAGGGTTTGGAAAGAGATGACCTCTTCCAATCCAAACAATTCCATGATTCTTCTTCTCCTGAAAAACTCTGGACCCCACTGAAGGTGAAAACATAGAGGAGAAAAATCCATGAGGTTCAATTCCTAGATGTTCACACCCACCAAGGCTTTTTTGCCCAGGATTTCTTGAAAACACTCCAAAAAAGGAGAGGAAACATCCCCCAAGCTGCAAGACAAGACCTGGACACCAGGATTATTTAACGCCCTGGGCCTTTCACATCCTGCTTAAACACAAAACACCAGGCTGAGCCAGTCCCAGCCATTGTCTACCCTGCAAAAACAGGTTTTCTTCTCCAAGGAACATGAAAAGAGATGACGAAATAGCAAGAGGTGGTACCTGCTTTGGAGCTGCTTCTATTCATATATAGCTTAACCAGAGTCGTTTCTCCAGTAGATTTGGATCTGGGGACGGATTTGGTGCATGGCAGATCACCAGGACGTGTGACATCGGTGAAGAGTGGTGACAGCACAGTGACCGGACCACGAGGGCTGTGCAAGATGAAGGTGTTTCTGTCTCTTCTGTTGGCTGCTGCCACTTGCATGGATTTGGGTGAGTTTCTGCTTGGATTTATCCAGAATCCTTCAGGAGATGCGGTGTGACGGGATAGGATGTGCCCTGTTACCTCTGAAAGCCATGTCTCTATCTTTAGGCAGTTTTCAGAAGAAAAAAAAAATCTGTCTTTGGAATATTTCCACACCTTCAGGTGTCAATGGTGTCATTGGGACTGTCAGGATCTTTAGGAAGTTTCACACGGCAGGGTGTGATTAAACTGTGCCATTCCTTTAATGCAAATTCCCACTCTCACTTTTTCCATGTTCATGCTCAATCTCACTCTTTTTTTTTTTTTAAATGTTATTTTTAACTTTCTGTATCTTTTTTGATACTTAGCCCTGGATGTCAGTTTCACACAGTGTGTGTGTGAGCTTTCCAAAAATGTTACATGTGGGATTTATCCAATTTTAGTTGTTAGGAATGGGAAAGATGGGCTGGGACACAGTTGGTGGCCCAGATACTCCAGGGTTGATGTTTATCACACAATCATGAAATGTTTGGGTTAGGAGGGACCTTAAAGATCAAAGTGAGGCACTGGAACAGGTTACCCCAAAAAGTTGTGGATGCCCCATCCCTGGAAGTGTCCAAGGCCAGGTTGAGAGGGCTTGGAGTAACCTGGTCCTGTGGAAGGTGCTGCTGCCCGTGCCAGGGGGTGGAATTCCACAGTCATAAAGGTCCCTTCCAACCCAAAACATTCTGGGATAACATTCCATGATTCTCCTTTCTGTCCCTTGTTTCTACCACCGTGCCAATTTCTTGGACAAAAAATTGATGATCCCAAACTTTGTTGGTGTTCTCCTGGATGTCCAAGATATTTCATGAGTCCAGGATCTGTGACTGTTCATTGGGATATTCTCAAATCCAAGCTTTGTTGGTGTTCTCCTGGATGTCCAAGATAATTCATGAGTCCAGAACCTGTGACTGTTCATTGGGATATTCTCAAATCCAAGCTTTGTTGGTGCTCTCCTGGATGTCCAAGATAATTCATGAGTCCAGAACCTGTGACTGTTCATTGGGATATTCTCAAATCCAGACAGTGCTGGGTCTGATTTTACCTGTGCCTGTTTATGGAGCTGTGTTTTTTAAACTCCTATTTATTTCCTTCTTGTGCAAGGACATTTTCAGTCCTCCCTTCCTTGCTGAATAGATTCTGCAGGGGAGAAAAAGGTGGTGGCTTGTTTGGTTTTCTTTTCAGAGAGGAACACAAATCCTGTGGGTTGGATTTGTCCAGCATCATGAAATGTGAGACTAAGAATGATGCTTCCTCCTAGAGATGAATTTCACAACTGTCAGAAGTGGAATAAGTGCAAACACAGCATCAGGTCACAATGGGCAAAGCAAGAGAATAAAGTTTGCTTTAGCAGGAAAATTTCTGTGTTTGTTTAAAAAAGGTTTTCTGCTGGCTCATTAATTAGGATGGTGTCTATTTTCACAAGGTGACTTTTTTTACCTGAGCCTGCTGACATCCCATTGAAGATGTGCTGGGAGGAGCTGAGTGATTTCTCCTTTTTAGTAAGGTTTAAAGGAATTTTGGCAGGAATGTTGCACTGGCAGGGTGACATGGGCTTCCCGGGCCAAGGAGAGGCTGCTGGGGTGTGATGGCACCAAAATACATCAATGTGGTGGTAGCACACACTTTGAGGTATCTGCTAGGGGTGGAAGAGGGAACCTGAAGGAGAGGACCCAGATCAAATGTTGGCTCCTCAGAAAAACCCACAGAGAGCAAAATGCCCTTAAAAACTTTTCGAAAAAATGGCTTTTTTTGGTGATAAGGAGCACCAGACACTGCTTTGATTTGGTATCTTTAGCTTGGAGTGCTCTGTGTCACAACAATCTGGATTCTTTGGTGGTTTTATCCAAAGGTTCTCTGTTTCAGAAGGCTTTAGGCACCGAAAGATTTGGGCTGTGGTTATTGTGTGGTTGTAGGAGCTGAGAAGCACCTGCAGCTCTCACGGGCTTTACAGCTTAACAGGGATGAGGAACATCTCAGAAGTAGTGAGGGACAAGGCAGGAGGAGCTGGCTTTGGATTTGGAGTCTTGAGTAACAAATTTTGTGTCTGTGCTCTCTGCCAAGAGCAGAACTTGTCACACACAATCCATTCATGGCGCTGCTGCCTGGTTTAATTCTTCTCTATGAGGGTGGTGAGGTCCTGGCACAGGTTTTCCCAGAGAATCTGGGGCTGCCCCATCCCTGGAACTGTCCAAGGCCAGGCTGGACAGGGTTTGGAGCAACCTGGGATGGTGGAAGGTGTCCCTGCTCATGGCAGGGGTCTGGAACTGGAATATTTTAAGGTCTCTTCCAACCCAATCTGTTCCATGATTTAAAAGAACCCCTCACACGTTCTTCTCACAAACCCAGAACCTCAGCACAAGGGGAAGGGTTGTGGTCATGGTTGTGAATTTGGTGGAGAGGAATTCCTTCTGCCTGGGACACCCTCCCAGCCTTTGGGAAGAGCTGGCAGAGTGGATGGCACCAGAGGAAATTCTCACTGCTGCAACTCACATTGAAGTCTGGAGTTTCTGTGCGTGTATCCAGCTCCTTCACCAAGGGGAAAAACCTGACCAAGCTGACAAATTTCTGTGATAAAGGGACTGACAAGGGATGAGCTGTGGATGTTCTCTACCTGGACTTCAGGAAGGACTTTGATGCTGTCTCCTATAAGATGATGGAATCAGGGAATGGTTTGGGTTGGAAGGGACCTACAGACCACCCAGTTCCACCCCCTGCCGTGGCAGGGACACCTTCCACCCTCCCAGGTTGCTCCAAGCCCTCTCCAACCTGGCCTTGAACACTTCTAGGGTGTAGGGGAGTCCACAACCTCTTCAGGAAACCTGTTCCAAGATCCTCATGGACAAGCAGTTGGGGCATGGGCTGTGTGGAGGTCTCTCTGCTGAGGAAAACTGGGGCTGCTCAGGCTGGAGAGGTGAAGATTCCAATTGGGAATCTTATAAATGTCTGCAAATTCCTGAAGGGAAAGAGCAAAGAGGAGAGAGCCAGGCTCATTCCAGTGATTCCCAGTGCCAGGACCAGGCAAAGCAGACAAACTGAAACACAGGAAACATCAGGAAACACTTTAGGACTGTGGGATGGTGTTAATTATTCCCAGAGCACTGGCAGAGGTTTCCCAGGGAAGTTGTGGAAGCTCCATCGTTGGAGGTATTAAAATCCCACCTGGAGAAAGTCCTGGACAAGAGGCTGGTCCTGCCTGAGGGCAGGGATTGGATTGGTGGAGCTCCAGAGGCCCCTTCCAACCTCCCCTATTCTATGATTCTGGGAGTTTGGGAGTCTGGGATCTCTTTCTGATGCTCTTCTGAAGGAAGGGGAGAGGTAGATCCGGAAACCAGAGAAATAAATCAGCCCAAGCTCTTTCCTGTGTGTGAGGCTCTGTCTTCTTTGACATCACAAGGGGTCTGAACCCAACCTGGGGCTGTGCTTTGTGTTTCTCATTCCCATCAGTCCGAACATATTCTGTTATCCCATTCCCATTCTCAGCGTGATTATTTTGGAAAATCTCTCCCGAGAGATACCTGGAGGGGCACAGAGAGAATCCACGCTGAGGCCACCCTCACCTTTTCCATCCTCACCTTTTCCACCCTCACCTTTTCCATCCTCACCTTTTCCATCCTCACCTTTTTCATCCTCACCTTTTCCATCCTCACCTTTTCCATCCTCACCTTTTCCATCCTCACCTTTTCCATCCTCACCTTTTCCACCCTCACCTTTTCCATCCTCACCTTTTCCATCCTCACCTTTTCCATCCTCACTTTTTCCCCCCTCACCTTTTCCATCCTCCTGTTTTCCCTCCTCACAGGACACTCCCTGCAGTGTTACACGTGCAGGGAACTGACCCCAGCTGAGAAGTGCCAGACAATTGAGAACTGCACAGAGACTGAGACCATGTGCAAGACTACGATGTATTCCCTGGAGGAGGGTAAGGACAATTCCTTCTTTATCCCTATTTTTAACGGGAATCAGTGTTTTGACAGTGCTGGTGTGGAGACTGGTTCCTCTTTCCACTGAAATGTGGAAAAGAACTCCCGTGGGAGCTCCAGCTCTCCTGCTGTTGTGGGAAGCAGTGTTTGTGTGAGGGAATATTCGGTGAGTGCAAGCTCTGAAATAAGATTTTAACTTTTTGCAAGGCAGCGTGGTGATAGGAAAACAGGGGATGTCTTTAAACCTAAAGAGGGTGAGTTTAGATTGGATATTAGGAAGAAATTCCTCCCTGTGAGGGTGGGGAGGCCCTAGCAGAGGTTTCCTGGAGAAGCTGTGGCTGCCCCATCCTTGGAAGTGCCCAAGGCCGGGTTGGACAGGGATTGGAGCAACCTGGGATAGTGGAAGGTGTCCCATGGCACAAACGTTGGAATTTGAGCTTTAATTTCCTTTCCAACCCAAACCATCCTCCAATTCTGTGACACCAACTCCTGTTCATCAGAAGACAAAAGAGAATGGATGATCCTCTCCTCTCTTCTCCCCAGTCCTAACTGCTCCTGCTTTTTTCCTTTGCCATAGTTTACCCCTTCACGGGAGTCTCGACTGTCACCAAGATGTGCTCCTCCACCTGCGTCCCCTCCAGCGTGGATGGCATCGGGGTGACACATCCTGTCACCTGCTGTTACTCTGACCTGTGCAACTCTGATGCTGCAGCAAGTCTGAGGATCAGCCTTGTGCCAGTTGGGATCCTGGCGAGTTCCCTCGGAGCCTTTTTCTGGACTAGACCGTGAGGGGACGATGGGAGTCATTTATTCTGAAAATTCCATGAGGAAAATAACCCCTCACCAACCCAGCTTTCCATGTGGATGCCTCATGAACAACACTCAATAGCTCCCAAAATTTTTTGGTGGTTTTGTGTTTTTGTTTTGTTTTGGGGGTTTTTTTTTGTGGTTTTTTGTTTGTTTGTTTGTTTGTTTGGGTTTTTTTTTTTTGGTTGTGGTTTTTTTTTTTTGTTTGTTTTTGTTTTTGTTTTGTTTGGTTTGGTTTTGGTTTTTTTTTGGGGTTTTTTTTTTCAATATCCACACTTTTCCCACAACTAAGAGAGAAGCAAAACTCAGGAAGGCCCAACTCAATTTTTTAAAATTGATTTTTCAAAAACTCCCACAAAATTAACTGTGGAGTTTGTTTGCTGTGCTGGTCTGGTTGGGTTTGAAGTGAAAAATTCAAAAGTGCAAAATATATTTAAGGCAAAAAGCCTTGAGAAAAGCCTTCCTTGCCTCATTAGAGCAAGTCCTCTCCACCCCATCATTTTCTGCTGCTCTTCCTCAATGTCCTTCTTTGTACCCACAAAATTAAGGAAACAATTCTGTGTCCAAAATATGAGGCAGGAGACTGAACTTGCCATGCCAATGATCTGTTCTAGGGAGGTTAAAATCACATGTTCTCTGTACCCTTTTGAGCAAAATAAAAATAATCTTGTGTTAAAATGTCTTTAACAATTTAATTTTCAGGGTTTTTTTGTTTGTTTGTTTGGGTTTTTTTGTTTGTTTGTTTCCAAACGCCATCTCTCAATATTGTTTAACAGTTAACAGAGTTAGTTTTTGGGATCAGTCACACAGCAGATGGATGAGAAATTTCCCACTGGAAATTATCTCTCACTGGAAGTGACTTTCCACCAACATTTCTTCCATCAACTCCCCTTGTACAAATCTATGGAATACTGAATTTTCCCTGAATTTGGAGAGCAGTGGAATGACTTTTTCCATTGCTTTAATCCTCCAGAGCATCATCTGCAATTCCTGGTTTTTGCTCTGGGCTCCTAACATTTTGATCCCTCCCTCCCTGGTTCTGCGTTTTCCTATAATCCCCTTTCCAAGGTCCAGCAAAAATATCCTCCCCCAGTTGTCACCCTGCTCCTGATATTCGGGATAACCAATCCAAATGGGATATAAACTCTTCCATGGGGCACATGTGGTTTCCAAGAGAGGTGGGACAATTCCCATCCTTGGGAAGTTTTCATGGCCTAGATGGATGAAGTCCCGAGAAACCTGGGCTGACCTCAAAATTGGGAGCTTGGATCAGAACTTGGATTAGGAACATTCTGAGGTTGCCTTTTCAACCTGAGGTCTCTGTAAATCATGATCCCACTGGGATCACTGGAACACAAACACCACCATTCCAGGCATTCTACAAGGAGCATACCCTGGGAAGGAATTCTTCCCTGGGAGGGTGGTGAGGCCCTGGCAGAGGTTGCCCAGAGAAGCTGTGGCTGCTCCATCTCTGGAAATGTTCCAGGCCAGCTTGGACGGGATTTGGAGCATCCTGGGATAGTGGAAAGTGTCCCTGCCCATGGCAGGCAGTAATCTTGAAGGCCCCTTTCCACCCAGACCATTCCTTGATTCCGTGAAGCTCTGAACACTCCTTGGTGGGGATTTCTCCAGCTGTGCCCAAGTCACGGATCCTGCAGCCAGGTGGGTTGGCCCAAGAGGGAGAAGACGGGGAAGTCACAACCCTTGTCCCACATTCCAGCTGTTCCCTGCAGGAATCACGGCTGTGGGGGGAAATCTGGTGTGAAAGGCAGGGAATCTGTGTGGGTTGAGGCTTTGGAGTTGCTGCCCCTGGAGTGAAGCGGAGCTCTCCAAGCACAGGGTGATTAAACTGTGTGCTTAAGCATCAAGCTGAGCCTCTCTATATTTTACTGATATAAAAATTAATATATTGACTAATATATTAGCTCTGTTCCACCTGGTGTGAACCTGGCCCATCCCGCTTTCAATTCTGTGTAATTTTAATTATATATTAAAATATTAACATGGTCCATCCCACTTTTAAATCTATGTATACCCACTCACAAATTGAACTTCTCTGCAATATAGACAATTGAAAAATACAAAGAAATTCCACAAAGGAAACTTTTACATTTTACAAGGAATAAAACACATGACTAGAAGAATTTCATTTGTAAGCATGACTTCACATATCTCATAACTAAAATGACAATTTAAAGCTGTACCTCAAGGTGAAGCTGTCCACAACTTCCTGCTTCTGGAAATGTCTCTGATTATTTATTTCCCCCCAATAGCCACAAAAGGATTTTTTTTAGTTAATTTTTGCTGAAATTTAATTCCCTCCTCATCCAGTTTACCTCCAGGTCCATCTGTTTTTTCTGATCCTCCTCATTCCTGGGGGCTGTTCAAAGTTCTTCCTGAAGGTTCCCCTGCATTTGTTTAGGAATGTCTTTTGCTACTTTTTTTTTTGGTCTCCCAAGCTCTCCCAACCCTCTTGTCCTGTCACAGTCTTTGTAATCTTTGGAAGAGTTTGGCTTAGGCTTTTCTAGACCGTTTTTGAAATGCTGGGAGAGGACAAGGGTTCATGTTTCAGACAAAAGGCAAGGAGAACTTCAGGGAGAGATGGATAACTTGTCCAAAACCTGTCTGAGGAAATCAGGCAGGGCTTTGTTTGGTCAGTGGAGACTGCCTTTGGAGCAGGCATCCACCCCACACCTTCCTGACTCTTGTGTGGAGCTGGGATGAGTTACCACCTAATCTTTTGATAATGGGAATTAATAAATTGATCTGTGTTTTCCTCCTAGCTCAGGCATGAATTTTTGTAGAACAACCTGACTCGGGTTTGTTGCTTCAGCTCCCAGCCTGAGAGACCTTCCCAAGGGCCTGGATCTGTCTAAACAGATTCCCTTGGGAGCTGTAGGATTCAGGTAGGACTCTGGTCTACAGAGATAAACTGTACACAGAGATAAGCTCCCTACAATATTTCTCTGAATATATTTTGTTTTTTTCCATGTCCCCAGAGACAAAAGAAGGTGAATTCCCTCTGGGAAGCGCTCCAGGTAAAATCCAGGTTGGTGACTGCAGGATATAGCTCAGGAATCAGGAAACAGACCTGCCAGAAAAAGAGGGATCTGTGAGAGAAGGAGGGTAGTGACAGTGACAAGAGGGATCTCTGGATACCAGGGCAGCTCTTGAAATGTGGTTTATTGCATAGGTTGTGGGTACAAGAGCTTTGCCTGAGCTGCCAGCCCCAGCTCAAAGCGTGCCCAAAGAGAGGAGAGAGGGAAAGCAAGAGAGAGAGGCAGAACAAGAGAGAGCAAGAGAGATAATTTCCTGTTACATTACATTATTTTACTTTCTGTCCTGAATATTCTGATTTACACCAACCAACCAGTACAGGACACAAATCCTATAGAATTTACACATGGCCTATAAAAATTACTACAGCACCATACTGTGTTATATTTTAAACTCTAAAAACTACTTTCTAAACCCTTTTTTCTTCCTTGCCACACTGGCAGGGTCCCTCAGACCTTTGGACTTTTGGCCTCCCCGTGTTTGCTAAGGGTATTGTCCAATCAGAAGAGACTCTCCTTCAGCTGGCTGAACCATTGTCTTCTCCAGTTGTTCAGTAAATAACTGGTTTGGCATCTTAAATATCAAAACCGGCTTTCATTTCTACCTCGCTTATAGGTTTCATATTCTCAGAATCTTTTGCCAGGAAATCATATTTGTAAGGCTTTCCTTCCCCATCCTCCCCGAGAGGGATCTGCTGCAAATCCTTGCAGAACAGAATCAGTCTGGTGTGTTTCCTAATTCTTCCTTGCAGGAAGTGTTCCAAGAGGCCAAGGCAGTTGTGATTTCCTGCTGGGATTGCAGAACCCTTCAGTGACACCCCGAGGGGGAGGCACCGAGGTTTTCTTTTATGTTTCTGCATTAAAAAAGCCCTTTGCTGCTGCTGCTGCTCCTGAAAATGTGAAGTCTGAATTTCAACAGTGCTTGGGTTGCTCCATCTGGAAGTGAATCCCTCTGATTCCATGGGACAGGGACACCTTCCACTATCCCAGGTTTCTCCAAACCCCATCCAAAATGGCCTTGGACACTTTCAGGGCCAGCCATGGCTTCAACTGGGCAAGTTGTGCCCACTCCTAGGGAAGAATTCCTTCCCAATATCCCATCAAACCCTGCCTCTGGCAGTTGGAAGCCATTCCCTGTGTTCTGTCACTCCAACCATTATCCAAAGTCCCTGTCCAGCTCTCTTGATGCCCATTTAGGTACCAGGAGGAGCTCTGAGGTTTCCCCGGAGTCCTCTCTTCTCTAGGTGAACATCCCCAGCTCTCCCAGGCTGTCCATGCAGTGCCATCTTACTTTCCTGGAAAAAAAAAACCCCAAAACCCTGGATAGTTGTACCCAGAGTGAGCATCCCAGTTTGCAAGCAGAGCTGTGCGTGTGCCTAGACCAGGAGGTAGAAAAGTCCTCTCCTAAAACCCAGGAATTTCTTTCCAGAACTGATTTTAAGAACAAATCTGGATGGCTTCCTTCACTCCTGTGGTTATGTAAGGAGATTATCTTTGACTTCAAGGCTGTATGATGTGACTCAGGCCCTCGAGGGCAGGGCTGTGTCACCAGGCCGTGGGTATGGATTTGCAAATCCCTGCTCCCTATGGAAAACCCCCCCCCCCATCCCCTTTACAAACTGGGAAGGGCTTGGACCCAGGACAGGTATCCAAGGGAGAATGGAAACTCCTGCTGATGTTTGGAAAGATATCCAGCTGGATGTGGCAGCAGCTGAGGTAGAGTGAAAGGTGTTTTGGGGGTGAAGCAGAAATAAAAGGAGTTGCCTCCCAGTATGGATCTGGATCTGGAATTACACATGAGGTTGGAAGGCAGCTCTGGGGTTTGTGGGGCTGGTTTGGGGAATGATTCAGCTGCTTTTCCCAGCATGTGGATGGAAGTGCTGTTCCAAAGCCCATTTTTTGCTGAATTATGGAGTTTTATAGACTTTTCTTAGGCTACTGTAAGACAAAGTTGGGGTGGGAACTGAGCCATTCTCCACAGTTCTCCCTTATCCATGGATGAACAATATTTAATGGGAAAATCAGAGGGTTTGAGTAGGAAAGGACTTCAAGATCATCCAGTTCCAACCCCCTGCCATAGGCAGGGACACATCCCCCTATCCCAGGTTGCTCCAAGCCCTGTCCAGTCTGGCTGTGGACATTCCCAGGGATGGGGCAGCTTCCCTGGGCAACCTGTGCCAGGGCCTTTGCACCCTCAAAAGGAGGAATTCCTTCCTAAATTCCAATCTAAATCCACCCTTTCTTTCAAACAAAAAATTCTCTTTGCTGGGACATGCTTACAACCTGATTTTTTTTTTGAGTAATTAATCATTTAAATCTCTTCACAAACCACACGGAGTTTGGGTTTATTTTTTTTTTATCTTATGAACTTTTACAAAGGGCTTTGGTTCAGTGTCACACACAACAGGTTTATGACACTGCTTCCTTGACTCTGAAATGAGAGGAATATTTATCAGCCAGCTTTGATGCTGAAGTTTTTCTGTCTAAATTCAGGCTCTGAGCTACTCAGAGGAAAAGTTGTAGAGCTTCAAAGCCTTGTTCCAATAATTTGTTGTCTTGGCAATGAATCCTCCCCAGTGCTCCCATTTGATTATATCCAAGGAATTCAGAACACTTCCAGGTGCAAAGTTTTCCTGAGAGAAGGATCACACAGAAAGCTTGGCTGGAAATGTTGCATTCTCCACCCCCCCAAAACCAAGGTCTGGATGCCCAGTGCATCCTTGTCCCAGTTATCAGCCAGAATTAGAATATGCAGCTATTTATAAGGAAAACCTACATCTGGATCCCAAAAATACAGCGGGATAAAACCTTGCGAGGAATTTAAAAAAATATTGGAAATAACAGTGCTGCATTTCAACAGCTCAGGTTTGCCACGGGCCTGCTTTCCTTAAAAAGCTGTTTGCTCCAGTGGTGACTAATTCCATGCACCTTTCCAGAGCTGTAGGATGGCAGGATACAGCCCAGGGATGGAACTTCAGGTTTCCAGGAGAGAAGCAATGCTGTAAAATGAGGAGCAGGAATGGTTCAGCCTCGTTTCTCCTCCTGTGATCGGGGAAAAAAAAATGATCCCACTCTGGACTGGACCTGCCTGGGCTGCAGAGAGGAACCTCCTGCCTCTTATCCCCATGGGATACTCATTCCCTTGGGATTGGGTGAGCCCAGGACATGGCAGGGATATTTCCTGGCGTTATTTCTACCTCAGTGCTGGGAGGAGGTGACTCTGTCACTCCTTGTTCCCGAAAACAAAGCATGAGGATCTTGGAGCCAATCCAGCTGCAAACATCTGGGGGCTTTTAGTCAGCTCCTACAAACTCCTAACAGCCTCATTAAGCTTAGGTGCACCTAATCCTTAATGAACTAATAATGTCACAAGTTGTTCTGGAGTTTGGATGACTACAGGATTCCATGAAACCCATTAACTCTTCCTTGGCCTCGAGGGCTGGTGGGAGGCTGCCAAAATAAATGAGGTGATTGAGCAATGAGGGAGAAACAAGAACACAGCTCCATCCATCCATCCATGCTCCTGCTGTCCTGGCCTTCCCAAAAAAACCCAGCCACTCCCCAGAGCCAGCACCACGACAGGGATCAGGATGGATTCCGTCACTCGTGAATTCCCAGGTTCCTGGGAATTCTCAGCTTGAACAGAGCCAAGAATTCCAACCCCTGAGCAGTTCAGGGTGGGGGATCCAGCTGTCTGCTTCTGAGGTGGAGGATGGTTGAGATCTGGAGCTTGGAAAAATCCATGGAATCGTGGTAACTAGGGAAATTACACTCAATAAAAGACCTAGAGGTGCTGAACGCTTCATCTTAGACTAGAAATTAGGAGGGATTTCTTCACAGAGATGGGGTCATCCAACATTGGGACAGGCTTCCCAGAGAGGTGATTTGTGTTCCAAACCTCTCAGCGCTTAAGAAATATGTAGATAATGTCATTTATAACAAGGTTTAACATTTGATCAGTCCATAGGTGGTCAGGCAGCTGGATTAGATGATCACTGTAGGTCACTTCCAACTGAAATATCTCCTCTCCTCTCCTCTCCTCTCCTCTCCTCTCCTCTCCTCTCCTCTCCTCTCCTCTCCTCTCCTCTCCTCTCCT
>VZUI01092913.1:0-43280 GCA_013401135.1 Cettia cetti | reverse complement strand
CAGTAGTGTAGTTTATCACAGGGTGTAAATGTAGCATTTTGGGATTTAGAATGGGGGTGCAAGGGAGGCAAAATGGAGGAATCTGGGCCTGTCCCTGTCCTTCTGCTCCTTCTTCTTGTCCTCCATCTTCTGCTGTGGTGGTGGCACTTTTGGATTGGTTTGGAGTAGAAGTGACTGTCTAACTGTCTAACCTAGGTGATAGGTATTGGTAACTAACTGTAAATATAGAACACATAATATCTAGTATAAAAGTTAAGACTGCCTGGGGAATGGTCAGTCGGTTCCCAACGCTGCTGCCACAAGGACCTTGGCAAGGCACAGAAGCAATGTAATAGATAAAAAAATAATAAACAACCTTGAAGATCTGAACTAATGGATTCCGACCTCTTCTTTAAGCGTGGGGCTTGGGAATGGACTCTCTATCTAAAATCTCAGGATCTGCCAGCAGCAGAATCTGACAAATCTGGAGGTAAAGTACTCCAGGAGAGGCAGATCAGTTTTTGCCTTTCCCAGGTCTAAGTAGGAGTTACTAATGAACAGCAGATATGGCAAGAAGTTTTCAGTCCTTGTTCGGCACAGCTGTCAGTGCTGTAACCCAGGGGCTCCGTGGCTGGGCGTGGGGCGGCTGCTGCCCTTGCCCTGTGCCCTCTGCCTCTGGCCAAAACCTCCTGCAAATATCCTTGTCTGGTGTCCTCTGTCCCAGGCTGCACGGCTGGCTCCTGCAGGTTGCTGTCATAAAACTCCCTGATCGTCCTGGGGCTTTCATAGTCCACGTGACATTTTGGCAATTTCTGATTGAACAATGCCATGTTTTTTTGCAAAACCACATTTAGAACAATGATAAAGGGCCAGATCCTGTGAGTTTTCAGCCATCTATATAATCTTTTATATAGTTAAAGATATGAGCGCACAGACAGCATGTCTGAACTTGGAAAATTCACTTGGCTTCAGGGGATGCCTGAGCTCAAAGCACAATAGCTGAATAGGGATATTCAGAGGACACAGAGCAAGTGCCAAGACCACACCTGCTTATTTGCAATGGTGCAGGGGATTCTTAAAGGTACAACCCTCCCCATTCATCTGTGTGACCAGCTTAGGCAGGCAGGCAAGTCCCTCTTTTTTAAACTCATTAAAATAATGGATGGGATGAGGAGCCCGTTTGGCTGTGTTTTGGTAGATTTTTTGGGCCAGAGGCATCCCCGAAGCTGGGCTACCTCTCCCACCATCTCATATCTACTTCCCACCCTGCATGATCCTGTCAGGCTGCCCGTGGGGCCACAGCCACACATGCCAGCACAGCCACCCGTGCCAGCAGGGCCACCCGTGCCAGCACATCCATCCATGAGGCTGCACTCCCCTGCCCACTGGGCAGCTGCACAAACACGGGGGCTGGCAGGAGGCAGCCCCACGGTGGCAGGGAGAAGGCAGAGCCCCTGCCTCCTTATGCTGGCGTGGCTGCCAAAATATTTTCAAGGGGCAGGTAATCTTAACCCCTGGCAGCCTGGGTACTCTGAGCTCTATAAAACCCAAGAACACAACAAACCCCAAGCACCCTCAATCCTCAGTGGAGCAGATGGATGTTCAGGGCTGAATACCAGGCTGCCGGTGTCAGTCACAATTTCCATTGGCTTGCCTGGCTCCAGCAAGCAAAGATCCTGCGGTGCACATCCAGAGAGGCTCACAAGTTACTGCTTACTCTGAGCAGCCAGACCGGTTTAGAGCATGACTGCATGAATGAGCACGGTATGGCTGTAACACGAGACCAAGTGGGATGCCAGAGAATGGGACGTAAGGCGATAGCTGCAGGTGGCTGCAGCTCCCAGCACAGATTATTTAGGCACTTGTGGGCATCATAATTTCTCAAAAAGCTGAGAAATTAGGTGAGAGGCTTACTTGGAGACTACACAAACACCTAACATCCCCTGCCCTGATATTAGGTTAATGCTATCAGAGTTGGTTGTAATTTCTCTTGTGTTGCACAATTTAAGATATGAGTTTCTCCCTCCATCATGTCCTCCCCCCAACTCTCTCTTCATATGCTAGAGGTGACTTTTTGTTGTCCTGGCCTGTGCATGCTGCACTGTGGAATGCTGTGGGATTTTCTCCTTGGTCTGTGTTATGTACTACTACTTTTTTTTTCTCTTCAGCATTTAGGATATTACCACAGCCTACATATTTTTAGAGAATAGTATATCTTGATAAAATTGATATAATTCCTGACTAGTTAACGTAACTTTAATCTCAGCAACCAGAATTGTTTTTACAGGACGTATCAGAGAATGCAGCAGAAATTGTAGAAAGCAATTTTAAAAGACTCTTGAGGCACTTCCAGTTTGTAAATAAAAACCACTTTCTTCAACTTTCCTAAAAATAATTTTTTACTATTATCAGGCTTTTAAAACACATTACTTTCTTACAAGGAAAATATTGCTCCAAGCTATGTTGAGGTTATTAATGACTAAATACATCCATATTTTTTCAGTGTTTTGCATACCTGCTACTGATCCATGCTTGAGGTCCACAAAAATGTGAATAAAAATAAAACTTGCTGCCACCATCACCTGCTCCCTGCTATTGGAAAAGCAGCCTTATGTAATAGACTGGAAACGACAGGTAGGCATACCAGAGAAAAATCTAGACTTGGTGTGAATTGCTCAAACCTTTGCTGACATCTCTGGTGATGTGCAGGCAGAGCACACTAACAGGGTTGGGTGCTCCAGGTGGGGCAGAACACAGTGTGCTTTCATCTGGTATGTACTGACTATGCAAAATAAGTGCACTTCATCTGCTTTGTGACAAGAAAGAATTACATTCTAGCATCACCAGAAATAAAATGTTATGCTTTGTCTATTTGTATATTAAGTAGAAAAATAACTAAAGTCTGTTGTTTGAACAGTCTTCAATGTATAAGCCAATTTAGAATTGCAAAATCCTCATATGGATTTGGGCTGTGATGATACTGTATCTTCCTGCTTGTAGAACAAGAATCCTTATTATGCTTTATTCTAAAGTTTCTTCTGTTCTTGCTCTGACAAAGCCAACTTGAAGCAAGAGTGGCAGGGCAATGTGGGTACTGGCATCTGTGAGACACATAGCTCTTAGTCAGCAGAAAACAGGTCGGAAGTGGTAGTACAACTGCTTCTGCAACTGTCATAAAGCTGCTGAAAGCAGATCCTGAGAATCTCCACGTGAAATAAAACCAACACACGGCAGTGCAAAGAAGGTCTCTATTTAAAATTACCCTCTAACCTTTCTGTTCTCTGAGTCTTAGGAAAGGATTTCCCTGAAGCAGAGAGCAGAAGAGAACTGATGGCTGGATGGCAGGGACAGACACAGTGGACTGCCTGGAGGTGGGAGCATCCCAGACTCGACCCAGATGAAGAAATAAATGATGACTCTGAAACATAACACTGGGTTTATCATGACAGGAGTGAAAGGTTATAAAGACCTAAACTGTTTATTTGTATGAGACCATAATGGTCCTTGTCATCGCTGTGGTGTTGAAAGGAATGACTTCCATCTAGGGGATGCAGAAAAACACAGAACATACACTTTAGCACTAGCAACAGTTTACTGGAATAAGATTGAAAAAGAGGATGAATATGTAAATTAGACAGGGGTGACACTGTAATAATTTAAGTGTAGCATTTGGCAGCAGCAGTATCATTCAAGGAAAAAGAGACAACATTTATCAACATCAGATGTATTGATATTTTAAAATATATTTTATTTAATGATAATAAATATAAAGAAATCTTATTATTCAGAAACTAATTTCAAACATTCTTAGAAAAAATACAAAAAATACATTCTTACATTCTGAATTTTATTGACATACACAGAATCTAAAACAGTGGTGATAGTCTGCAATTTATGGTGCTTTATGGTTAAGGCAATGAAATGGTCACTGGTTCAAACTCACCCTGACTTCAACAGATCTGTATAAAGTAGGAGTCTGGCCTACATATCAAGTGTAGAAAAAAAAGTAAAATTGATTCAGATTTTAAAACAAATGCTGATTTTCCCTTCAGGCAGATCTTTAATTAAAGTGACCAAGTCTAAAAAAAAAAAAAAATTACCAACACTCATATGTTGGCAACTGCCCCCAGCATTTTGTTCTTATGCCTCCGCAGAGCTTCCTGCATGCAAGCAGAGCACATTTCAGCAGCTGGAGGTAGAGGCTTCAGAAACTGCACAGCTTAAATCAAACTATTAGAATGCAATTATTAGGCACTGCATTGGTTTCCCTCTTCTTTCTGTGATTCAGAACTTTGCTGTGAATAACACTGAGTACATGGCAAACTGAACTGAATTCCTGATGTAATGTCTTCTGAAATGAAATGTTACAGCTACATTAGCAAGGAGCATGGCATTTCAGAAGCAAATCACCAGAGCAAAAAGTTAATGTTGACTAGGTGATGCCCATGCAGAGCTCACCACTCTCTTCAGCCCAGCTCTGGTTTCAGCTCTGCAGACTTAAGTGCTGTCAGCGAGCACTAAGTGTATATATCTAAAAGCTGCCTTCTGGGTCAGTTTGAACCAGAAGGAACTCAGTCCCTGTGTGCCCAGACTAGTCTGTGGTGCCTCCCAGAAAATGGAGACAAGTGGAAGACTGGTTTCAAAAGCACATTTGTCATCTGAACAAAAAAGGTTACATAGAAACACACTCAGGGCTGATTAGGATTTTATTATGGGGAGGAGCCCAAGCCATAGGCACATTGGCTTTGCTGATGTAGCAGGTTTTTTAATGGTTATTTTAAAGGCAGGAATATAAACTCTTTATGACACTGAGGGCTAATTCCCCCTTTAGGAAATTATGCTAACTTATGTATGAAGAAATAGCTTGGAGTCCCCAGGTATCAAACAAGGAGCAAAAGTCTAGGAACTCCTGAACATCAGCCTTAAGCTCTGCTACTGCTCACAGTATGACAATTCATTTGTTTCCTAGTCTCTCTAACTGTCAAAGAGCCTCCTTAAGACCAAATAATTACCTGAAATGGTCCATTTTGTGCTGCAGTTTTCCCCCTTTATGACAGGAGGCCTCCTTATCTGCCCCAGCCCTCTAACACCTTACCTGGAAAAGTATTTAAGGCACACTGGTGCTGTGATCACTGATGAGGGAATAAAAATGGCATCTCTCATGTGAACACAACTGCAAATGAGAAAGGTCCAGTCGAAAGCTAAAATCAAAACCTCCAAGTATGAAAGGAGCTGACTGTCCTTTCTAACTCAACTCATTTTGCACAGGGAAATCCTGAGTACTTCACTAAAATTGTTCCTTGAAACAGTTTTTTGGACAAAACTTTGTTTTAACTGAAAGTTTGGTATATTATGCAGTGACAGGACCAGAGGCAGTGGGCACAAACTGAAACACTTTTTCACTGTGAGGGTCATTGAGCAGTGACATGAGTGGCCCAGAGAGGTTGTGGAGTCTCCATCCCTGGAAATATTCAAAAGAAGAGACCAGCCTGGCAGAACAGAGAGCTTTGGCTGGAACTCAGGTTAAAAAGGAGAGTTGATGACCTCTGGAAAAGGGGCAGACAACTCAGGAAGACTAACGCTCTGAGGTTATGCAGGGAGAAAATTAGAAGAGCCAAAGCCCAACTAGAACTTAAACTGGCTACTGCTCAAAAGACAATAATAATGTTTATATAAACATTAGCGACAAAAGGAGGGCTAAGGAGACTCTTGATCTTTTTTGGATGTGGTGGAAAACCCACAGACAAATTATGAGAAAGAGGCTGAGGTGCTCAATGCCCCTTTTGCCTCAGTCTTTGTAGTAAGATCAGTTGCTCTCTGAGTACCCAGCCCCCTGAGCTGGGAGCAGCAGGGCCAGGGAGCAGAATGAAGCCCTCATAATCCAAGGGGAAATGGTCAGTGACCTGCTACACCACTTAGACAGACACAAGTCCCTGGGGCCAAATGGGTGCTGATCTGCTCACAGCTTGAGCAGACCTACTGTTCATCCCAGGCTGGATGGCTGGGCTCAGAGAGTGGTATTTAAAAGATATGTAGATGTGGCACTCAGGGGACCTGGTTTATTTAGTTGTGGACTTGGCAGTGTCAGGTTAATGGTTGGACTTGATGATCTTAAAGGTCTTTTCCAGTCTGACTGATCTTACGATTCTGTAGGGTTTGCTTCAAAAGAAAGGCTTGAGTTACACAGCACCCAGTATTTGGAGATTTTGCTGCAAAATTAATAGGTTTAATTCCTTCTGATTATTGACTGGATAAAAGGCACTTTTAAATGCTATTTAGCTTCTGCAAATGTACTTCATATGTAAAAAGCTATACAAATAATCTGCCTAAAAACTTTGCATATCTATTGCATTTAAGAAGAGCACAAAATTACAAACACAAAGTAATCACCTGGTTTATAGAGTACAGGCATATTTTGCTTTTTTAAAAAGGTTTTTGTTTTCGTGATTTATATAAATTGGTCCATTAAAAGAGAAAGCAAGTTAATAATCTGCCATATCACTGCTTCAGGCACAAAATGGCCCTCCACATACATGCCCAATCTGTAATTCCCTAATTCCCAGTTTGCAGCTGGAGCCAAAATAAGCAAGCAGATCGGCAGCCTGGTTTGAAGATGACTGATGGCTGTAGCACGTGCCTCCACACCTCAGACATCCTTCCACATTATTTAAAGCTTCATAGCGTGGTTAAGGCCTATTAAATGGTTTATTCCAATCTCCGGTTTCAGTAGATTAATAGTCTTGTCAGAATTCACTTTATCAGACAATGTTGTATCAAAATAATCAGCTGCACTGTTGTCCTATGCCAAAACCTCAGGGAAGAGCACGATCTGGTGTGAGAGAAATGCAAAAGACAGCCCTCCACAAATATTGATTCAGTATGTGAAAAGACTTTTAACACTTATTGCTTTTACAGGTAGGAGACCTTCAAGGCTATGAGCATTTAGCTCAGAATGGGCAAGTGAACTAATGAAAGTGCATTGACAGGGGAAAGATAAAATGCCTGAGTTTTCTACTCACTTGGAGTGCTGTAAGGTCAGTTTGTATGCATTGATTTCAAAGGCAATTCTCCTGTTTACACAGAGATTGATGAACAGGATGGGCTTATAGTCCTGTTGCTTCTTGTGATCCAAGTCCATGATTAATTGAAATATCTTGTCATCCATTTACGTCTCAGTGTGCATAGCTGATTCAGAGTGGCAAACAACCACTCTTAGTAGTTCCAATGGCTTAACAATGGGATTTTGAGTTGTATTTTCTTTCTTTTTCCTTCACGTTTTGGCTCTCTTCATTTTATAGATAAGGTTTGCATTAGCAAGCAATCAAAACTCCTTCATTAGATGTGGTGATATTCTTACGGCAAATCATTCTTGTTCTTAAGGTTTTATACATGCCAGACTAATAATTTAACAGCTGATGCCTAAAAAAAGTAGAAAGCAGCCTAGGTGTTTGGGAATTAATCTGCATCTTCTTAAGAGGATAAATAATTTTCACCTCCATTTTGTTTTTTTTCTAATAATATGTCATAAAAAGCTGTTTAACAAAATGGTAGCTCTTCTCTGCGTTGCAGTGGTTGCATTTGTCCAAGTGAAACTGGTAAATGAGTATATAAGAGTTGCAAGAAACAATATTTAGTAAATCCAAAGTGCTTGATAGCTATTGATAATATCTGGACAGGTATTGTCCAAGTACTGTTATTTCGTATGAAAATGTACTTATTCATCTTTACATCGGAAAGTGCTGTCCGCTCCTTTGATGATTTTGTCGGATATTTTGCCCATGGTTTTTTTCACAATTTTGAGATCATTCTCATGTAAGAGCTTCTGTGTGAGGTACTTCTCTCGTTTGACCTTGCTCTTGGTCTTTTGTGATACATCCGGAATTACATATGAAATAATAAACTTCACAAAGTATATGACATGCTGGGAAAGGTGAAAATGAAAAAATATCAGTCAGGCTGAACAGGACATTATTATGATTATAAATGAAATGTCACTTTTTGTCTTAAGACTCTGTGCTGATTCAGTACCAATATCTAATGTGGTAGAAAAAGATTTTAAAAAGACATGACTAATAAGATAGAATGATTATATGATAAACAAAAATTTCTGATTTTCCAATCCTGATTTGAGCAAGGACTTCTCTGCCTGCTTTGGGGAAAGCCTGGTACACACTGCTTCCCTCCTGCATGGAAACACTGGTTACAGTTTCCTATAAGGTTTTTTAGGTTTGTTCAAATGACTCTGGGGCAATTACTTTTCTCTGAAACAGGAAATCTGCTCTAACCAGTTTCTGATGACTTCAGTAGTCCCTAGATCAGGCCCTAAATACTTTTTAAAATCAATTTAATACTCCCAAACCCCCAATATTTCTTTCTCTTCATCTTGGACTGATTCCCATCTTTTGTAAGCCCAGGTTGTAGCTGCAGAGGAAGGAGCAATTGTTTTTTGGTGATCATTTGGAGACTCACTTCTTACAGCGACTGTCTTTGTAGACTTTGTAGACTTCACTCTGCCATGTAGCGTACCTGTATTATGTACATGTCTTATGTACAGGTATCATGTACATGCATTCAGGATGCGGTGTGCAAACTTTCTCTAAGTACATATAGTCTATTTCTGTTACTAAAAATTATTCTACAGTTGAGAAAAGAAACTGCAGATATGTGGGGCAATCCTCAGCTGCTGTCATAATTTCAGGGAACTCTTTTTCTAATGTTGCTACTCTTAACTTTAATCTCCCAAGTTCTTGCTCATGCTAGCATGTCATCAGCTCTGATAGCTGTGCCTGGACTGAATGCCTCTGAAGGATTCTCTGCAGGGAGGGAAGAGACTAAATAAGCAATGCTCAACCCCCCACACACTGACCTCCATGACAATGATGAAAGCCAGCTTGGCTGCCAGGACATGCCAGTAGTATATGTTGTGCTCGTATTGGTGCTGGTGACCAGGAGGGTAGCGGAGATCCCGGTACCTGAAAGCAATGTAGGAAAGTCAGGAGCTGGTCTCTGGCATCTCTGCAGTACGGCACTGTGGCCAGAGGATGGAGCACGGCATGGCCCTGCTTAATGCATCCAGGAACAGTCAGTTAGCTGGAGGAACTACTGTGATGGCTAAAATCATATCTGCACGATAAGCCATATTTGGATGAAATGCTGTATTGTTGAAATTTTATTAAGAATTAAGAATTTTGTTAAGAATTAAGAATTTTGTTAAGAATTGATAAAAAATTTAAGGTGCTTTTTCTGAAAACTATCAGCTAGGAGAACGCCAAATTAAAATAAGAATTTTCTGAGTAGCACAAACTTATGGGTGAATACTTCCATTTCATTCTGCCATTCAAAATAAGCTGGGTTTTCCTGTGTTTTAATGCTTCTCATGGGGTATGGTCAATGGAATTAGACAGCTTAGATGTAAAACCCATTATTTTTTGTAACTAGAAAATAACAAATGCTTATTTGACACTTGCCTGCATGTCATTTGGTTCCCAAACCAAGGGGAAAGAGGCTTGCTTGCATTCTTGAAGTCTGATATATTGAAGACAGAAAGTGTGCTGTTTATGTACCCCTTCATAGTGTGACTGCTGTGACTCCCGTAAGGAGGGACCGAAAAGGACCAGTAATAAACCAGACGAGGAATCATGTCAGATGTAAAAGCAATGATCATAGCCTGCGTTTCAGAAAGAGAATACAAAAAAGCAGAGCAGCATTAAAGAAATAAGCTTTAATATGCATTCCTTTGTCATATATTTATCATCTCAAAAGTAAGCATATGAGCTAAAAATAGAAAATATGTTCTTTGCCTGTCAGTGGTTGTTCATTCTGTAAATGAGTATGTAGTCTCTCATGGCACAAAACAATCCCTTTCTGGCAAGTGCACTGTGTACAGTTTCTAAATTATGCTAGCTCTACCGAATGCCTTAAAACCGTTATACTATTAAACAATTTTTTCATGTGCATGCAGAGGAGATCAGCAAAAGTGCTTCTTCTGAGTACTTATGAGATGCTTAAAGAAATTCTGCCTGATGAAACTAATGAAAACAACAGAAGAGATCTTCAGTAATAGAAGATTAAATGTCACCAGGTTCTCCTATGTCTGAGTAAAGGAATTAAGTAAATTAGATATAGAGCTGATCTGTCTCTGGTCCTAGAAATGTCCCACCCTTTCTGAGGTGCTAGCCAGCCCAAATTCATCTTGGTACTTGTTGCCTCCTACTACAGCATAGCACATGTAAAAACTGCTCCTGAAGCCAAGATAATTTTTTTTAGTAGCAGCTGCATAGTGCTGTTTTACATGACGTGACCATTTGTTTTTATCTTGCTCCCAAGAGAGCCCCTGTCCTACTCAGTCTGCTAGTCACAAACTGGGTAGGAAATATGATCTGTGGGTTTGTTGTGGGAAGTCTTTTCTAAACTCATGGACTTCCCAAAACATCTTATTCTGGAGGATGGGTTAACTATGTTTAATCCAATTTCCTCCCCTGCTACTGCAAGTTCAAAAGGTTTCCCTGTGAGGAAGACTTTCCACTGGTGAGATCTGCAGCTGAGTATTTAGCAAGAGGCCACCCAGCCAACCCATGACAACAGGCGTCTCTGGTGCCCAGCACCAGCTGCACTCCAGGACTGAAAGGGCAGTGTTTTGTCCCATACCATGATAAAAATACCCACTTGACAACATGGATGGAAAGAACTGGGGCAGAGATATGGAGGAGAAAGGTGTGAAGTAGGTTTAGGAGGTTTAGGCAGAGATGTATAAAAGAGGCAGAAAAAGCTACAGGAAAATCGTGGGACAGAGTTAAGACCAAAGTCAAGCAGTAATGGATAATAGAGGTGCATAAAGACTGGTTAATATCTGTATTTTATTCCCCATCATGGCAGCCTGTAATTCATGAGGTCTGTATTTCCTTATTTTGATGAGATGGGACAAAAAATTTCCATTTTTGTGCAGCATCTCCAGCCAGCCAGTCCCAGCCCAAGGCGGTATTTGTAAAAGGCAAGGGGAGAGAGGAGAAAGAGTGAAAAAAAAAGGTGGGTACCTCTTCTACACTTCCTTGAACAATACTTTGGTGGCAGTGCTGGCTAAAACATCCTCCTGCCTCTGCCTCTAGCAGCTGACTTGTGCTCTGCACTGGCTTGGACATTCCTGGCCCCATACAGCAAGTCAGATGAAAATGCTGATCTGACTGGGAATCACCACTGGATCCTTTCCCTGGTCTGATTCATCATGTGTTTTTACAGTGCTGGTGCCAGCACAAGGCAAGAGACAGGACTGAGGAGGGAAAGACAGTGAAGGGAAAGAGCAGGCAGTTGAAAAGGGGGCAAAACCCACCCTACCTCAAGTACTGCCACTGCCAAATGACCCACCCAACTCTTACCTTTTGATTTGGCTTACTTTGAAGAAACTGAGAAGCTAAACTGTAGTTAAGATAAAAGTTGTAGAAACAATCCTTTTGAGACTGTGATCCAAGATCTGTATTTAGTACTCCAGAATATAGTTGCAAGTGAGTTCAGTTGAGAGAAAGTTTGGCTGATGAGCAATAAAAGGGAAGCATCCTAGGTCTAAAACTCATTGAAAAATTTCAAGGTGTTTTTCTTGTACTGCACTTTGGCTTAAATCAAATGTAGTAGGCATGCACTTTACAATACCGTTTTTAAGCATTACGTGCCAGTGTGCAATGAAGTGAAAATTACATGTTGTTTATATTTACATGCTGAGTAGGTGTTTTTGACTGACAAGAAGTATATATTACTGTGTCATGCAGTTGCAGGGAGACGACCTCACAGCTAAATTACTCTGTTTTTAACTCTGAAGTAGAGTTAAAAGTAGAGTATTTGTAGTCTGAATTACAAGCATAGAAAATTTTTGTTAAATAAACTTCCTTTCTGTTCATTAGCTCATCTAGTCAAACCATAAATGAATTCATATCAACTTAAAAGTAAGGCAAAAAAATTCCGTCTCCCTTTGGACCCAATGAGTTTGATACTGCTTCTTTGTATCAGAAAGATGCTGGAATATGGTATTTACAGAACTTAATACTTGATCTTACTGAGTCTTTTTTGCAAGGCCCCAGGTCTCCAATCATCCTAAATCTGAACCCTGTCTCACTCTCCTCCCTCTCTCAGAATGATCTCCAGATGTGCTTTGGAGAGCTTCAAGGACAGAAATACGAGAGCTAATCCTACGGCATCCTCTCAAAGGAAAAACTTTTTTCCTCTTGAATTATGGGCTGCATTTTAGAGTATTGCACTGAGAACTACAAACAAACAGCACATTCTTTGGTTCCCAAGCTTTACTGCACACAGTTTTCCATTTATACCATAACTAATTAAAATCAGTCTTCAAATCAACAACAGATGTAATAGCAAGTCCAGTGCCTCACAGCAACTCTCAAAACTGGTAGCTTTGTGCAAAAGTTGTTTGTAAGGACTAGCAGCTGCTACAAAGGTAACATGCATGAAGGAGAAGATGCATGAAGGAGAAGAAGATACACTACCCTAGTATAATCAGCTGTAACAAGTCATGTAGAAGAGAAGAAACACTTCCTGTGTACTAAGGTAAAATCAAAGCAGGGTTGGTAAAGGAAAGACTGATGACTTGGCTCAGTTCCTGGATATCAAACAAGAAGAGA
Source organism: Cettia cetti (assembly GCA_013401135.1). NCBI lineage: Eukaryota > Metazoa > Chordata > Aves > Passeriformes > Sylviidae > Cettia > Cettia cetti. The sequence continues at coordinate 30,675 of VZUI01092913.1, read as the reverse complement.
AATGCACTTAAAGGAGGAAAACAGCTTCTAGCATTTGCTCAAGCACGTGGCTTTATGGCCCACACTTCACTAGCAATAAATACCAACCTCTTTGAGGTCCTCACAACACGTGCAGCGGGGCTGTTTGAGCGTGACAGTCTCTGGAGCTGAGCCCCTCGCTCACCTACAGCCCCACGGAGGTGAGCAGACAATGGCCTGTTTGCACACTGACATCAGCTGCAGAGAGCAGGGCACAAACATGTTCCTAACAGGAGCCTACACATGGCCGAGTCAACCTGAGGTCACCAAAGCCACTTGAACTCTGCCCTGAATACCATGAGAACTGTGATCAGGTACAATATTTTAAAGTAATCTTAAGATACATGTTCAACTTCTAGTTTCATATTGGTATTACAACATCCAGCTGGACTGACTAGGATATACAGTTATCCAATAGCATAACATATTTGGATCTCTCTGATAACAGAAGTAAACAGTGACCTTGTTGAGAAAGACTATTCCCCATGGATAGTCTGGTGTTACTGTCCCTGCAGAAGAAACCAGTGGTCACTGCTCCTTTAAAATAGGCCAGCCGCAAGAATTTTCTGTAAGTTAATACATACTAGTTACTGTTTAAGGATAAGCAACCAAATAATCCACAGTGATAAATAACAATGGCTTATTTTTCTTCCCACAATGCAGCTGACAAATATTGGTAAGCCGATACAAAAAATGTGAAAGGTCTGAATTTCATTGTTAGAAGTATTTTAATCAGAATTTTTTTCTTAAATATTTTCAAAAAACTCTCTTAAAATATAATTTCTCTGTTGTGTGCTCAAAAAAATTAGGTACAACTGAAGAACAGGTTAGTGTCCAAATTCTCAGAAAATTCATTCTGATCTGCAATTTTGAGCACTCATGGTATTTTTAAGTACACAAGAAAAAAAGCTGAGTTTCTGTTTTAAGATGATGTGCCTCAAGGACCGTTTCAGTTGCATTTCCACACACAGGATTCCCACATTTGGATGTAGCACCTGCAGGGAAGGCATTTTATCTTTTGCAGCTGTTGGGACTGTACTTACATTGGTGACCACGGCCAGGATGGCTATGCCCTGCAGGATGGGCTGCCAGGCGCCGATGTCTTGTGCCTTCTGCGGAACCATGCGCCTGAATTGGGTTGTCAGCTTCCACGCGTCCAAGCGGATTTCCAGCATGTTGTTCATAAGAGCCAGAAGAGGAGCCAGAGGGAACGAAGCCACAAACAGGGTCACAAAGCCAAACTGTATAACTGTGAAAGGGAGAGGTGACACGCAGTGATGAGGCTTTCACTTACTGGAGATAAGCAAGTGTAGGCACGTATAGTTTATGTACCCCAAAATCAGATGGGAGAAACGAGAAAGAGTAGCTGGGCTCCTAGTGAATCTTCTGGATGAGAAAATAGTAGCACAGCACTACTGGAAAAACCTTCTAGGTGAAGGGGACAGGAAAATATTACAAATTACAACACAGCATGAGGAACTATTCTGGATATTCAAATCCCCTTTTCTTTCTGACATCTTTATCATGAAGACCTGGAAATCTCATGACTGTCTCTGTACTGAACTGCAAGGCCCACACCAAAATCAATTTATCGGTGTCTGGGTACTGCCTTAAATACACTGGCCATGTTGTCACAGAATGGATGGTGGCAACAAACCAGCCATGGCCTGCCAGCTCCCAAGTTACCAGCACCGAGTCCTGGTGACTGCAGACTTCCCACAGAGCAGTCTGACACAGGGCTCTACTAGGCAACAGCAGAACATGACAGGGGTCTGCCTTCTGAATGCATTTCTCACAGGATTAGGTAAGAAAGCAGCCATACTCCTCCATGTACAATCACATGCTGCTTCCTAGTTATAACATGGATTAAAGCTTAGCTGCTTAATAAAAACTTGTAAAACCATCTGTAATGGCTCAATCAAAACTTGTCTCAGAAAATATTAATGTCTCCTCTGTCCACCATATTAAGCATTGCTTATATGAAGTTTTTATTTAGAACATGTCTGTATCCAGCAGCACTAGTGAATCAGACTAAACTGTTCCTTACCCATTTCAAGATACTCATAAAATAGTCCAAGTTTTCCAATGGATTGGAGGTGGTAGTCATGTTCCCAACGGGCAACAACTTTTTCTGATCTAGCAGCTGCAGAGTATCTTCCAATTAGATTCTTGACCAAACTACCAGAGAGGGAGAAAAAGAACACTAACATAGGTAAAAGAACCTAAGAAGTTTAGTAAATAAAAAAAAAAAAAAAAAGGCATTTATGCTGTTATGGGTTTAAACAATGGATTTATTTATTTCTGAATTATTTAAAACTTCCTTCTTTCCTTTTTTCCTTTTTTTGCCTTATCCTAAAAGTGGATTTTTACAAACCATAAATAAGAGTATAAAGGGGATACCAGAATCATAGTGATTTATATTTATTAAATGAGTTAAAGTAGTAACTTATGTATGACTTTTAAAAGCCCAATGTATAACAACAAATCATTCCAATCAATATTATGCAAGTCTTCAGTTTAATATTCTCATAGCTTCTATTATCTCAGTTTTAAATATTCAACCTGAAACATATCAAGTTTGACTTTCAGAGGAAGGAAGAATTTCTGATTAGAATTAAAATCAGTTAAAACAACAGAGACAGGAGCCCAGACTACCAGACCAAAAAAGACTCTGAGAACAAGCCTTATTCTTTCAGAATACAATATGTACTTACCAAACTCAGTGACCAAGTGCCTGAAGGCATCAAGCAAAACAGTATTGTTCAAATATGAAAGAGCAGATTACTCAATAGTTTGAACTTACGGAAGAAGAACTTCTTGAATATTGTTCCAGATAGCTTTCCCTCCTACTATGATGGCAAGCTGGGTTGTGAGCTCCAGGAGACATCCACCTGGATCACACTGAAGTTTGGGAGAGACAGGAAATTTTTTTTAAGTTGGGTAACTTTTCAGGCATGAATGAAGCATTTAAAATTATGCATTCCTGGTTTATTATAATAACATTACTGAAAGCAATTGAAGAAGACTGTCTAGGCAGACCTTTCAGTAAGGTATGCAAAAGCTAATTCCAAGCCACATATGGTAGGTTGACAGAAGACCAGTGAAAGAGTGAAATACCAGGTGAAGTCATGTAGCTCTGTGCTATCATCAGGTGCAGGTCACCCAGCAAAATAAGAATGCTTCTGCTGATATTCTCTCCTTTCTGTGTGCCCAGTCAGAGATTGTAGGACCACAGCAAAATAGAGATTGTAGGACCACAGTAAAATACACTTTTCTGGGTATGCGTAATACATTTCTAAGCCCAACTGGTCTTGTGCCATATTCTTTTGTGCTAGGGGATAGTGAGGAGGCAATTAGCTTGGGAAGCAGTCACTTTTTGAACCCCAATGTTAAATATGTACAACTATGTTTTACTTTATACACTCCTAACTGCAGCACAACACCTGGACTAATTATACATTCTACATTCTTACCTCTTCATTGCGATACTTTCCTAGCCAATAAACTGGACTTCCAGGGTGTCCTACAAATTTACCCTTAAAGAAAGCTATGTAGAAGCATGAAGAATAGTAGTTGACAAACTGGAACAAGAACATCTTTGTGGTCAGACTGTTTTCATAATCAGTCTGTGTCCTTGGAAGTTCTGCAATGAAAGAAAAGTAAATAAATTAAAAAACCCCCAACCCAACCTACAAGTAACCTCCAAGCTGTTCTAGAGCCTCAGCAACAAAGTATCTGTATGCCTCACATTCCTTTATATGACTGAGAGCATTATCATTTAGATTGTACATAATGCCCGTGTATACTGTAACCATGATATAATTCTAAGACTGTATGAATTGTAAAATGAAAAGAATTCATTCCCAGACAATAAAGAAAGAGAAGAAGCAAAAATTCTAATAACTCAGGGGAAGAAAAAGCACCCAAATCCAGCAGACTCAGGAAAGATGCAAATGTAACACTTTGAACTGATGAAACAGTACTAAATGAAAACACCACGCTACTTCATACATCTAAAGTAAAATAGCTACTTTACTGTTGATGGCCTGGATATAGAGAATAATATTATTTGTGACTGTTTATCTGTTTAACAGCATCTGAGTGGTATGTAGCTTTGGAATGGTGACCTTAGTTCACTTATTTATAAAGAAAATAGCTATTTTCTCCATAAAAAAAGCTAATATAATTGAATACATTATGCCTTACTGATCTGTTTTTGTAAAGCTTGGTTGTTGTAGTAATTTTCTTTGCTTTGTATGTTTCACAAGCACAAAACTATAAACAATTGATCTTTCATGCTGCCTATGTAAGGACTTTTCAGGCAAAAAGCTGAATATCATATTTCTCTGATATTGAGAAAATCTATATTGAAAAATTTCTAGGTGGTATTTTGTGGTTTTGTGGGAAAATTCTGAGAGATGTGGCACAGGTGTTCATTTATTGTAATATCTACTATACATATAAATGCTATTTTTTCTAGCTATTTTACCCCACGTTTCCATCTGAGGTAGAGCAGCAGCATACCAAAGTCAGTGATCAGGATTGCCACTTTTTCATAGATGATGTTGAGAATCATAATGACAACAAAGCTGATGAGTGAGGCCGTTACTGACGTGGCTGTCTGTGGAGTCAGGTACTTGCGGATCGCCTCCGTTCCACTGATGTGCTGTGACAGCTTCGCAGAGAACACCAGGAAAACTGAGAGCCTGTAGACAATGATTCCAACAACTGAAGCTATAATCAAAAGGATCTGCCAAGGGAATGCAAGAAGGATGTTCATGTTCAACCACTGGCATTAGGAAAAAGTGAGTTCAAAATACTTTTTATGATAGGCAAAAGGAAAGCAATTTTGTGCCTGTCATTCCATTGCAAGAGGATGATCAAATAAGATACAAAGCAATAAATAGAGAACACATAAAAGAAGCCTTTTTTCATGTAGCATAGTAAATCTGCAGGAAAGAAAAGAGATGGTCTGTTTTATGACTAATAGCAAGGTTTGTACTGATGTAAGCCAATAGAACGAGAAGTGTAATCAAATCCTGCAACTTGAGGCATGTGATGGAAGAAAACCCTTCATGTTGGACAATTGGCAGGATGGCAAATGTACGAATGAGTCTACATTGATTATGGAGGGGGCTTCTCTTCCACATGATACTATTACAAACTACAAACCTCACAAAGGAATAGAAAAATTTTAAGCCAGGTCATGTAGTCTGCAGGAGTTGCAAAAATGATCCAGCTACACCATCTTGCTTGCCATCTCCTCTTTCTGCTTCTCTTCCTGCTTTTATTTCTTGCTAGTTCTCTAGCCATTATTCAGTTTAAGGTCCACAGGCTGTGTATCTTTTTTTCACTGTCTCAGCAAACTGCCATGAACTCTCTTCCCGGACCTGGCACACAGTAGCTGTGCAGTAACACTAGTGACAAACCCAGAATATCTTCCCTCCAAAATGAAGTCTGGCCTATTTAAATCCAACTGCAAATCAGTGTTCTTTCCTTTCTGTTTCAAATGTATCAAGGCGGAGGCTCTCCTGGGTTATCAGACACCACTCTATCTCCTATCTGCATCCTATCTTTGAGAATGAGGTCTTTTCCAGCTGCTATTTGTGCTACAGATGAGGAGGATGTAGCATGCTAAACCCCAGAGCTTTTCAAGGCAACCTCTCTGGGCCTGCTCGTGTTATATATTGTGTCATGGTTGACTGGACCACTTTGAAGGTTTAGTTTTAATTAAAGTAGCAGCTCTGGAAGATTAAAGAGCACCCAGCTTTGCTCTGTTAAGCGAAACACAAAACCTGAAAGAGGTCATGGACAGTGAGACACAATATGGAAGAACACAGCTGGAACAAATCCGACAGAAACTTCCAGGGAGGAGAGCATATAAACTAAAGTCCTCCCCTTACTGCCCCACTAAAAGTAAAGACATTTGTCTTAAAATAATGAGGGAAAAACCAATGAACCACCTTCATAAGCATAACTCACAAGATACAGCTGCAGGATATTTTGTTACTGTACACTAATGAGTGACTACAGCTACATTCTCCATGTGGATCCATACTTGTAGGCTTGATTTATGCATGAGATGGAAATCTGACTGAACCTATTCCATCCTCATTTTTTGTTATGTTCAGGAGAATAATTTTTAGACACTTACGAGAAAAGTGAATTTATGAGAGGAAAAAATAAGAGAAGAACTTTACCCAGAAGAAGATGGCACTTGCACAAAAAGTCATCCGTACACACTTTCCACATGCAGTGTATGGCACATGTTCCTCTTGCTGTAAAAGATTAAGAAACAGAGCAAGGATGCACACACATTTATTTATTTATTTATTTATTTATTTATTTATTTATTTATTTATTTATTTATTTATTTATTTGGTGTGTGCATGCTCAAATTAAACTCTTTATTCTACCGAGGGCAGAAAAAAAAGAAAAAAAGTATCTTGTTTTGTTTCCTGGAAACTCAACATTTATTCATGATTTCAGAAGTCTGAAATTACAGGTGTCTTTTTTTGTCACCTGATTACGGGTGTCTTTTTTTGCTGCCCCTTCTAAGATAAAAAAGACTTCCATAGTGGTAGAGGGTCCTTAGCTCATATTGACTTCAGCCATGACAGGGTCATAGTCCTTTTGAATGGACCCATCCTTCTTGGCTGATCATGGCATCCAAGGTCATTATCTTTCAAACTTCAATGGCTAAATTTAGCAGGCACTAAAATTTTGGTCCTTGGTCTCTGTATTTCTCAATGTATTCCATACACTGGGATGGCTTCCCCAAGGAAAATGACTACCTCAATGTGGTACTGTGAAAATTCACTGAGTCTTTAAAGAAACTCTGAGGATCAAAATAAAATATTTTAGCATATTCTTCACTCTTTGAACTGTCTGAAAGGAACTTTCTAAAGCTATGACTTTATATATTCAAGGTGGCACAGGTTTATAAGCTTTTAAACAGGATGAGTTTTTTGATAGTACAAGATATAAAAAGAAGATCTATATAGGATAGTTTCAACTATGGCAGTCATTTTTGAAACTTTTCAAGTGTCCTCTAATAAACATTAGTATAACGTGGATGGAATGTGAAAGCAGAGCAAATGATTAGATAAAAGACAGAGTAATCCATTGACAGAGAATAATAAAAAGTGAAACTGAACTTGAGTAAGCCACCAAAGCTAAAGCTTCTCAAATGTCTAATAAATAGAAATCTAAACTAAGATCCTCATAAATATGAATCCTCTGTCATTGAAATGAGATTTATCCTTGTCTCTGCAAGTTTGTTGTTATTAATCATAATTTCATCCATATGCACTTAGCAACAATAGCTATACATGTTTCAAACAAACATTTTCAGTTAAAAAAAAAAAATTCTTGGCATCATATATAATACTGCCACATTTCTCTCCATTCACCTTTTATTTTCCTGATGCATTCCTAGGCAAAGATAGCAAATGCTTTGTGATTTTGGCCTCTGGCAGCAACATTTAATAATTTCTTGGGGGATTTAATAAAGTAGACTTCGTTTTCTACACTGGGTATGATGTCTGCTTCTAAGACAGAGGAACCTCAGCAGTGCAAGGTCCTCAAACAGGCAACTACTTTAAAGTGCTTTCAGTTAGATATCAATTCCCTCTCCCTGCATCTGTATTTTATCAAGTCACTGTTTTCAGGGCAGCTTATCAATTTGAGGCACTTCTGATTTATGAAGCTCCAGTCCTGATTCACCACTTTCATAGTGTTCACAGCATGCCTGTAGCAGTAACCATCACCAGTTATCAAAATATCCCTTACCTGTGTGATCTCATTCATCACTACGTGAGTGCAGCGAGCTTCGTATTCTGGGCGAACTTGCTCTTCTTGCTCTAAGAACTCAACTGTGTCCCATTCATACTCCAGTTCAGCCTGCCGCCGCTTCCAAAACTCCAAAAAAAAAGTCACTACACAAATGATACACAAAATGAGCAATACCACGTGAGTACTGGATACTGCTTGACCCTTCTGGGCTATAACACACGGCTCAGTATTCCATACAGCTTTTCACAGACGTGGAATCAAACCTCTATTGGCTAATGCAATGGTGAAAACAACTGGGTCTACTCCTTTATGCAATTATGCTTTTGGAGGTATATGTACTTTAATAAGAGAAGCCTGAGGTAAATGGTGGCGTAACCACATGCTACAGAATGTATATACTTTATCTATGTATAATCTTTCTGCCTAAGGCCAAAATATGAGCACTTTGGAATTCATATCACAGATTGCTTTGAAAAAGCTTAACATGGTTAAACTTCTAGCTTAAGAAACTAAGTTGTTTGGACAGGTGAAGACAAAATGGTGGAAAGTGGAAGATTTCTAGAAAAATTAAACTCAGTAAGCTAAAAATTGTCACAGGGAAGAAAGAGCTCATGCTCATTCATGCTGCAATTTTTGTGTAGACAAGTCATCAATTTGCAGACTACAAAATAATGTTTGTTCAGGTAAAACTGCTGAAATACAGCTGTCTTTCCTCCTCTGCTAGCACAAATCTGAAGAGAATGCAGGTCTTTTGTATGGCATGGAGCTTAGAAACACCCTGGGCTGGGCCAGCCATTTCCCTGGACTGTGCTCCTACAGCTGGAAGGGCTGAGGGATCAGGTACACAGATGCCTAAGCAGTAAAAAATGAATCCAGCCAAACTCATTACCTTCTCCCAAGACACTATGCAGGCAGATCTGGCAGCAGAGGCAATGACAAACCCAGATGGGAAGGCTGGGAGGAGCTCAGGATGCTGGGTGTCAGTACCATGCTCCCTGGCACACCTGGATGCTTCATTCCTGAAGAGGGTGCAGGCTCAGATTAAATGAGTGGTGTGGCTCTACAGCACTGCTTCCAGGAGGAGTAGTATCCAATCACTGAACTCTCATTGCTCTCATTGTCTGGGAGTAATTAACCCTAAAACTGGGGTTTTATTTTACTAGTTTAGCCCCTCATTCTAAATGATGAAACCTCAATGGCATGCAGTTACAATCCAAACATTAAAGGTTATGTCTAAAATCAGGTGTGGTTAAAAAAATCCCAAAGTGAAACATCTTAAACTCAGCAAACTCCATGGGCTGGACTGTGAGATGACCTCGGCATCTGCAAATAGGCAAAACTCCAGAAAACTCAGCTCCCCTGATTATTCAGGGGCCTCTTTCACAAAGACTTCTCCACTTCTTCATGCTTGAAAGCAGCAAGGACATTACAAGCAGTGGACCAGAGGGTCTCATCTACTTTCTCCTGCAGGGCAAGGACATTAATCTTCCATAAACTTCTAATTGCTGCCCAGCTCAAATCACAGGAATCTATAGGCTATACTGATGTGTTTCAGCTGCAAATTCAGCTGCTGCTGGAGAGCCCAGATGTGCAGGGACTCCTGTGGTGATAGCCTCACAAGCTAACTGTGGCAGAAGGGCACATAACACAGGGACAGGTCTCCCAGCCCCCCACTAGCCGAGCTGCGTCTTTCAGAGCAGGAAAGGAGCTCCTGCTGGATTTGCCATTTTCTTTTTATTTTGAAGCAATATGGTTTCAACAGCAGAAACAAATGGCATTTCAGAATCAGGAGATCAAAGCAGCAATTTCACATCATATTGAATGGTGTTCCCATTTGTGTGTCTCCCAACACTACCCTTAAGGCTGGCCCAGGTATTCTGCCTTGAAGCTGTGTCACCAAGGTCTGAGAAAAGTGCCTCCATCGGAGAACATTTCTTGGTTTAACTGACCTTGCTCAGGGAGGGGATTCAGGAATGGCAGCAAGTGAAGTGGAAGCCGCCTCGTGTTCATGACCTTTGCCAGTCTAGTCTTACCATCAAAGGGAGAAGTGGCAGAGCATTAATGTATAAAAAAGGCTAGCTCCTGAGGCCAAATTCCCCGGAGTTTTATAGTGCTTTAAGGTTTTTGAAGGGAATGCACAGAAGAAAATATGCACTTATTGGAAGTGTATTGATGATAATGATCCAATAATGTATCTAAGAGTCTAATATTAATTTTAATTGTTTTGGACAAAGAGGTCTAAACAAAGTAATAGAGCAAGATGAAAATTACGCCTGGAATTATACCAGAACCCATGGGTGATTTGGATTCCCTACAATTTTGGTTGAATTTCTGTAATATAATTCACCTCTTTATATCGTGGACTTAAAAGAATACTAGTAGACCTTGCAGCCATCTCTATAAACATGAAGCTTAACTTTGTAATTATTGTTCCTGGAACCGTTCTTCAAAACAGGAAGCACAATTTTAATTAAAAACCAAATTGACAGTAAATTAACTCTTGACATGATGGGAGAAGATTACATTAGTATCAAACTTCTAATAACTTTCAATTTAGTGAATTCCCTGCTGGTTTTTTGACTTTAGCATATGTTTTGGAAGAAAAATTCTTTTTGAAATTATACATTTCACCTTACATTTTTTAAAGCAAGAGTTATTTTGAAGCACTTTAGGTCATCATAGGGAAATAAAAATACAATATGTTTTACAAAGAAAGCAAATTTTGCATTCTTGTCAATCTATATATGAATTCAAAATATTACATGAGCTACATTCTCTATAGCACCCTGTATACAGACCTAACATAGAACTTACTTCTGTAATTACTGGATAAGACACTGCAATACAAGCCAGTTAACAAAGCCAATAATATGAATAAAATAAATTATTTCTAGGAAAATAAACCTTGCCTAATCCCTTGAATATAGCTCCAAGTGTTCTCGCCAGTGGGAAAGATCCTGGTTTCATATGTATTTTCTCTGCTAAAAGACAAATCTAGTGTTTGTAACCTACTACACTTTTTACAATCAGCTTCTTAAATAAAGACAGAAGGAAAAAATTCCTAGAAAATATAACAAATTACTATTTTTCAATTGCATTGTGCAGTTACACAGCTGTTAATAGCACAAACATCCCCGTAAGTCTTTGGGAAAAAATCCCAGCTCCTCTGACAGATATACTAAAGCATGTGGATGGCTCCTGCCGCATGAACATGTGGCAGCCTTAACCACCTCCCTCAGACTTTTCTTCAAGTCATCAAAACAGAACAGATACTGAAGATTAATTTTTAAGACTACAATTTTTTGTTTGCTTATGATGAGTTCCTGTGAATGTGCTTGTTTTCTATGGAACTACTTTCCAGTGAATTCCTAAGTGCTAGCAAATTAAGTCAGTGCAAATTTATCCATGTTTTCTTGGCTGATGGTGGAGGCTTGGCCAAAATTAGATAACAAACCACAGTTGCTGAAGTCGACTTACCCCATATTCCCATAAATACTGCAAACACCAGTGTTCCAAAGCTATCAAAGATACAGAGTTTCTGGAAAAGTGGAAAAGAAAAAAAAGTCTTAAAATATAACCGACCATTTTTATTCTTCTACACCAACTCAGAACAGAATCCAGAAGCTGCTTACTGAAAATGTTGATTTTCAGTTTTTATGTAGTTTCATAAACAACCCTTGTGGATAATGTTTCCTCAATTTCTGTCCATGCACACCTCTCTCAAGGAAATTAAATGCAAAATTCAGAATGAAAAATAAAAGCCATATATGCATTATGGGGGATAGTAAAATGGTGTGCTATTGAACTTCCTCCCATCTGTTGCATACCAAGAAGAAAAACAGTGCTTCTGGTCTGGGAACTCAGCATAGAATTACGGATTTTTATAACAGCCACTAAGGCCATGGACACATCTGGTTCTCATAAGCAGGATAACAAGTTAGTTAGTAAAACCACACTCTGATGAAATACCTCTGTGGTCACTTTCTCCCTTTTTTTTTTTTTCCATCATAGCCTTTTCCCTGCATTCTTATTTCTTCTACCATGTAAGTGTGCTGATACAACACATTAAAGCTGGGCAAAATACTTTTGATGATTAGCTGAAAAATTGCAGTTTTGGGATTGAATGTATGGAGAGGAATGATGAAAGGCTAACATTAGCTTAGTGAGACAAGGTAATGGGGAAAGTGAGGTTCTTTTTGACAGGAATAAACAGCAGACAACAGGACACAGCTGTGTCACAGCTTCTGTCATAGCCAACACCAGCCGCTCCTTGTACCCGTCTTCTCCTTGGCAACATGGATCAAATTCAAGGCATAGATCCAGATAACTTCTTCAGGCAGGGAGGAGGCAGAAATTAGAAATGTCAAAACAAGCTTTAAATGTTTCCTTAGAAAAATTGATTCAGAGCTACTGAATCAACGCTTTAACTGAATCTTCCCTTCCCTCAAAAAGAAGTACCCCCAAAAGAAACCGATTTCAAATAAAATAACATTTTATTCTCATATAAAATATCAGCAGCTATGTGAAATAAAATAATTTAAGTTTTTCATCTTAGATCAAATTGGAGCAATTAATGTTGTTATTTTCACTTTTTGAAGTTAAGTCACTGTATCAAAAGGAACACTATTTGCACATTTTTAGCAGTTCTGCAGGACGTTCATGGAGGACCAACATTATTTTATATGTAGTACGAGAGAAAGAGCAGCTACAGTTCAAAAGTGTGTCTACAGGCTGTAAATGTAGTTACCTTGGATGATTCACAAGTGATGTTGAGGTTCCAGTAGGTACATACTTTATCACACTGTGGGCACATTATGATATTACCTCCTATGTTGGGGTCACATACTTCTTGGCTAAAAACAAAACTAGTCAGTCACTCACCAACACTAAATTCTTTAGTTCCGTTTTCACACATGAAGACAGTGCAATAATCTCAGGGAATTAAGAAATAATTTCCCAGTGATCTGCACTCAAGAATATCACCCCCAACCCTTGCCCTGGCAACATTTCCCCATTTCCATTCATAGTCCTCATCTCAAAAATGGATGACACATGAGGAAAATAATTTCCACCCCTGTATGTGGTGGTAATTCTCAAAACTGCCCACACTAAAAATAAAACATCTCTTAAAAGATCTAAGCTGTAGGAAACCCAGAGCTGCATGCTCACACATGCTACTGTAGCAAGTCTGAAGGGAGAAGGAGAGCAGCGCTGCCCAGCAGAACAAGGAATAGCTGCAGAGCTCAAAGGACTACCTAGTCCCTGTGATCTTCTAAACAGGATCAGACTGAAAATTGTGGAGAGGGCAGCTGCTACAATGACTCACAGATCTGTCTCCTAAGAGGTGGCAAAGGAGGTGTCATCTCGTACATACTAACCCAGCATGGTGGAGAGTGAAAGGTAATGTCATTATTTTCTCCACGTACATCAGGGGGCTAAACACCAGGGAGGGAGCAGAGCTGTAAAACTAAATTATAATACTGGCAAAAGCTAAATGAGTATAAATTTGGCACAGGAGAGGAGCTGTGGAATAGCCCTTCAGCCTGGATTATAACACCATTCCAGGAGGGGGTATACAACTGGATGGCCTGTAGATCCTTTGACACAATGCCATCATTTTTACTTCCCAGGGTCATTTGGCCATGATTGAATTTTGTTCTGTTCTGATGAGGGAATCTGTGTCACGGCTATGACTTGCCTTCCAAGGTAACCTAAGTAGCTGAAGGCCCCAGTGCTGTTGCTCTTCCTATATTTTCCCAAATTAGAGGAAAGACATTTTTAACTTCTTTGGGTATCTAGTTTAAGGATTACCACAGCGAAAATTGTGTCTTACGGCAATTTGTATTGATTTCTGATTGTCACTCTTTTCTTTGTGTTTCTACACTAGGTATGGTGACCCTCATGCAAAATATAAATAAAATTATGAAATAGCAAACTCCTTGATGTCTGTCACTGTAATGGTCTATGGATATCCATTATTTATCTAATATTTTATGCCTTTGCCTTCACATCCACCATGGCAGTTTTTCTCAGGCCCTTTAATTTTGCCTCCTTTATTAAGCAGTGTCTTGCAAACCCTGCACTGGCCCCCTGTGTACAGGACTGATCAAAATTGCACATGATATGAAACCAGGCCTGATCAGGTACCTCCATGTGCAGTTGTCCTTTGTCAGGCATCCATACAGAAAACAGCCAACTCCTACAACTGCAGCCACAGTCAGCATATTTGTGTAAAAGCCCAGCCAAGCAAAGTAGATGCCAATTTTCTCTCCATAGTATTTCCTGTGGAGAGAAAGGTGATTTTTTTTCCCCTGAAGCAAGTAAATCTGCATTTCTGTTTCAAATGGCTCTTCATTTCACACATTTTATGCCAACCCATATTGTAATAGTCCTCTGGTTTCAACTTTGGGATTGCACTAGTATTGCATGCTTTTGTAAAAGGATAGAAATTCAGGGGGGTGAAAGGAAAAAGAGATCATGCCTCACAAAGAAAAAATTTAAGTGCTTGCCTTTTCATAAATCAGTTCATAATGAAACCAATCTCAAATTATGCTCCTGTGCTTGAGCTGATCTGGGTGTATGTATGTTCCCTCAGAACTGATCTGTGTCTCTTTGACTTCCCCAAAACCAGACCTTTTATGCAGATTTCTCATTCTCCCTGCATTAGTCCAGTGCCAGTTACACCAACCTGATGAAATCCAGGGGCTGCAATTTGAAAATGTTTTTAGGATGAGCCCATTCTCTGTAGAGGAGATATCGTTCACTTGGGCAGTTGGGATCAGTTGATGGGTGCCTAAAACTTGACTGCAAAACAGAACAAGCATGAGAAGGTATCACTAAAATCTAACTCATCTATCTGCAGCTCATCTCTCATCTCTACAGATGATCCCTACACCATGGAGCTAGAGTCTGGAGTAGCTTTTTAGACAGCCTTAGTGCAAGCCAGGAAAAGGAGCAGCAGCTCTGAGAGCACACCAGGATTCAGGATAGAAGACTGTCAGAAAGGCACTGGATTCTAAAGTAAATGCTGTACATATGCGAGCTGAAAATAACAGAGACTCATCGTGAACTTAATCTGAGCACATGTCAGCATCTTGGCACTTAGGAATAGAAAATAAAAAAGGATCCATTCTAATTAGAGAAGAGGACTGAATTAAAATGGATTTTAAGTAGCTTTAGCATGCTACACATGCTTTGCTTCAAAATAATACTGTTCTAGAATATAGGCTGGAAAGACTGAGGGCAAAATCCAGGGCTTCTAGCCTCTGTTTTAAATTTAAAAGAGAGTTCACGTGGAGATATTGGTAGGCTATTTAAAAAGTATTTCAATAAAACCTGTTTTATTTGAGACATTTTTCCGTTCTATATCTGTGATGCAACAAGATGAGTGATGTTTGTAGAAATCTATCTGCTACTTTTCATTTTCAACATAGCTGTGATGTATAATTTCAACTGTATAAAAAGATAGTCATTAATTACTAGTCATACTGAGTCCAAATTCCCCATGCTATGATAGAAAGAGCCTGCAAGGCAGGTTTTAAATCTTCAAAAGGAAACCTTAAAAATGGCTAGTCACAAATTATATTAATTCTACTCTGTAAAGCTTTGATTACTTACAAGAAACATGGTTTGTCCTGATTCTGCCTTAAAAATTTCTTTGAAAACCTTGGAGGCCTCCTAAATATTTTAAGCCAAGTCCATGCAGCTGAAGCTGTTATCATTCCTGACCTCCCATGTTCTCAATGTCTCCTCGACAGAACACACCTTGGACACAGAATGGTGGCTCTGAGGAGGACAAGTTGGGATGTTGTGGTTATGCAATAGATAGAATACAGAAAATCATCCCTCAGTCTGCTCACTTTGCATTCCCAGCCTCACATGGAGTTATTCTTGTCAAGTATTCTGAAATCTGATTTTTTTCTCCTTGATTTTTTTTTGGTGCTATTGCTAGCCTTAGTATACAGAACAATTTCCAGCATAACTTCTTTATTCAAATGACATAATTAAAAAAGCTTCAGAAGCTGGATTTTCAAAAGCTGGATTTTTTATTATTGCAAGGTGAAATTGAAGCCAGTTAAGCTTTTCTCTGCAAGATTCTGACAACACCTGTGAGGCATTGGACTGGCTGGGCAGAGTCCTCCTGTAGAAACCTGAGTTTCATGCACGTGTGCTGCAACGTTTGGGAATCAAGGGGCTACTTCTAACTGTCCAAGACTTTCATGCATCCTAAAATGAGATTTGTAGTCTACATCTCTATCAACAATGTTGATAGGAATTTCAATATTGGAAAATTGCATACTAACGAAACATTGATTTAGGACTAATAGTGCAGTGTGTCATGGGAACTATCTCTCAGTACAGGTATTTTACTGATATACAACCCCCAGAGAATACAAGTTTAAGAACTCTCAAGTGAAATATATTATTTTTCATTTATAGAAATACATTTTTAACCAACAGTGCTTTGGAAGAAAATCTCTTTAGCAAAACCATATCTTAATCTTCCATGTGCGCATAGTACCAGTCCAGGAATAAGGCAATGAATATCTTGTATACTTTTATATATTTAGAGGATATATATATATATAGATATAGTTCAGACCTCTATACCAAACTGTATTTTAGTTACAAGCACCACACTTACATCATGAAGGGGAAATGCTGCTTTGTATATTCCAGTGTCCAGTAATTTGTTAATGCCAAACTTCTTCACATTATTTTTTGTTGCATATTCCACACGGGACAGGATAAAATGAACCTGAAATTTAAAAAAATACTTTTGTGTCCTTGCAACATGAAAGAAATCATATACAGCTATATCTGTCTCAGCATACAATCAAGTTAGGAAAGAGTAAGCAGTGTAGACAAAATTAATTGCACAGGGTATAAAACCCATTCAAATCCCTCCTTTAAATTCAGGTGGAAGAAAAATAGGACAAATGCAAGTTAAGTTTTCCCTCTGGATTGCCCAGGCTATTTCATAAATTACACAGGACTCTCACATCCCAAGCATTTTTAATTTTTTAGGATGTTTTAGTGAAGGTAATTACACTGATTTGATAAAAGGAATAGTTTCTTTTTAAGAGTAAATGCTAGAAATACTCCATGGACTTACAATTCGGCTTCTGGTTGCAGGATTGAAAAACGTGTCTTTGTCTTGGATATAGAAGTTGGACAAATGTTCCTTTTGAAAAGGGGCAGTGAAAAACTCTTGCTCAGGTTTGATGATATTTTCATCCACCCTGAAGAGTCTACTGAACCAATTGAAAGCTGAGTCTCGAGTTTTCAGGTCATTGTGTTGCAGAGGCAATTTGATGTGCATAACCTCGGCGTACGTGCACAGCACTTCCCAAGGTGCATGCACTTTCACAAAAATAAGTTTCTCATCCAAAACCTGAGATGAAAGAATATTGAAAATAAGTATGTAAAGAAAGAACTTCTCATTTTAGCAATTCTTGAACTATCTAGAGGTTTCATAGATAACCTACTCAAAGTTATTTTCATCATCCATCAAATCAAATGTATCATTGGCTTCTGTAAAAGCGCTGACATGAGGAAACACTCAGGCAGATGAAGGCATATAAAGGTATATTTAAAAAGACAGTTAAATTTCCCTTAAGGCTTAACGTTTACATCTCTGCGAAGTATTTTACAAAGCAATTTAAGTGTAACACTTTCCCCATATGGGGTCATTAGGACTCTTTTTACTTGTAGTTTGACAAGGCAAGCATGGCTCTGGAGCTGCCAGTGGGTCTCCAGCAGCTCAGTTACAACCCCAGGGTGATGGGAGCAGGCTAGGCACTCATGGGTGCTCCTGAGCAACAAGAATTCCAAGCTTCCTAGAGAGAATGGGGAGAGGGAAAGGGAAATTAGACAAAACTGATGAAAAAGACAGCATGGGGAACGTTTTCTCCCACTGGAATGCCCAAACCAGCAGCAGTATGCATTGGGAACCCTGACAGCCACTCCTGTCAACATATCTGTAGACCTACTGCTGCCCTGCATTAGTGAGTGTCAGCCACATGAAATTTCCTTATGTAGCTCATTGGCTCAGAAACACTGGTCAGATATCTGATCTAGCCTGGGGAAATGTCTTGTTTCAAATGTTTTTCAATCATAATCACAGCAGAACTGTTGGAGATTGCAGTATATAAGCAGGTCTGCAACAGCCTTCCAGACAGTAAGCATTTACTTTCTGATGAATGTGAAGAATCAGAGTGCATTCTTGGAGATGCAGCAGGAGCCCTCACTGCAAACAAATAAATACTGTGATGCCATAGATTCTGGGTCTAATTTGGGAGGAAGGGGCAAAGCAACCATTTCTGGAGCTCACTGTAGACTACCAAACAACAACGATTTTAGACTGGAAATGATTGTCCTAGAGAGGAAGACACAGAGCACTGCAGCCCTGCGGAGTAGGAAGAAAGAGAAGAGATTTGGAGGGGCTCTAACCCTCCCTGCCAGAGACAGCAGCTCTGGCAGCTGGTGTGCATTACCACAGTGCTCTTGAACTGCCTGCAGGCGACATCGCAGCCCAAAATACACAAAGCTCGATAGAAGCACTTGCACAGTGCCAGGCCTTGAGAGAGGCAGGGTCATGTGCAGGGGCCCTGCACTGCTCTTCTGGCAGGGGCACTCTGCCCCAGACACACACTGCCTTCCCACTCGTACTACACAGCCAGAGTACAGGAAGTACCTCTCTGCAGGCTACAGACAGTAATTTTTATCTTCCAAGCTCTGAGCAAACATGCCCTATGTAATCTCCCAGCTTCATGATGTAATCTTCCAGCTTCTCATCTTTTATTTTGCACAGGAAGGAGCATAAATAGAGTTTAAAAAGATTTTGCATCAGATCACAAAGACACCACTAACAGAAGAAAGGTGGGCCTTTTCTTCTTGAGGGGAGAGAAATCTTGCAGTGAATTCATATATCCAGTTTCCTTAATCCCACAGGGACAGCTCTGCTCTCAGAACAGCCATTCACACAGAGAATAGCACTCACCGACCTCGTTGCTTCTAGGTTCAAGCCATTGTTTATCAGGTTTGATTCATATACTTGTCTCTTCCTCTGTTAAAAGACATTGAACACTGTAAAATATCTGTTGCAAATTTCACAAATATGTATGCATAGAAAAATGGAATTGTCTCCCAAACCCATCATTATGTTATCTCTATAGCCCACTTCATAGCTACTGTGGCGATACGTACAATCCTACCCAGCAATTAATCCTAGTTCTGAGGTTTTCATCTGATATGCAATATTGCCCTCAAATGCAACTGTGGAGAACTTATCCTCTCAGTTTCTGGTACACTACAGAGTGTAAGTGTGACTCAGATTTTGAAAATTTTGGTCTACCCCTGAAATTGTGATCTCTTTCGTCTTTAGTCACTAAGTGAACTACATTAACCTTCCTTTAGAAAGTCTTCATCTCAAGTGCTTTTCATCCCACCTTCCTTCCAGAAACCTGTAACTTTATTCTTCTTTCCCTGTCATCATATGTGTTCACATGGCAGTTCAAACTGCAGTATCCCAATATAGTTTAGTCCATGGATTGCATCCCCAAAGGAAGAAGCTGAGAACTGTAGCACTTGTAGAGTCAGTGATGCTATTCCAGGAGCATTTTATGTCCCCAGAAGGACACAACAAATTTTCCTCAAAAAAGATCAAATTTGTGTATCATTTTAACTTCATTTCATAGTTACTAGCACTTGGCAGATAGTGAGTTAAAAAAACCTGAAATGTTTTTCCAATCTTGAATTTGCTTCTCCATACAGCTGACCTCCTCTCAATAAACACAGAAACATCCCCTTTCCCCTCACACACAAAACTCCATAAGGGATTTATAAGAAATTTTGAAACTTCATGTGAAGCAATCAAATTTAAAAGCTATCTGCACCAACTGGGTATTTCCTCAATGATTTGTTTATGTGAGTCAAGGGTAGCCAGCTCTCACTGAGCTGCAGACTGCATGTCAAAATATCAGCATGGGTAATGGGGGGCACCTGTAGGCAGCTGGGGCTGGGGGCTCCTAAGTGAGCAGTTTGGTGGAAGAAGATGACTTTATTGCACTGGGGACCGAGAGCCTTATTCCTGTACCAGGTTAGGCTAGGCTGCACGTTCTTGGAGTGACTTGGGGATACTGCTTTCTTACTCCCAAATTCCTTTCATGCCACTGGCCAATTTATTTGTTGATTAATATGTGCTTAAAGGATTTGGCATCTCCCACTGCAGGAACTTGAAGAAGAAGGACCCAGTGTTTTTTGTCACGTGGATCCATAGCGATTCTAGCTGCCCCAAGATCTGTGCACAGGATCCAGACCTGTTGCTACCGTGAAGGACCAGAGTCAATGAATGACCCTCGAGATAAAGTCTTAGGAACTTGACTAGAAGGTGGTTCTCAGGGCTAGACTCACCCACTCTAGGGGCAAAAAGATGCCTTGGCAAAAGGGCAAAAGTCTTCAGAAGTTCCACAGGAACAGGTCAGTTGTATACCCAAATAAGTTTCATTCAGTTCTTGAATATTTTAATATGGTTGTAAGTCCTCAAACAAGAAAATGTTATTTTTCCAAAACTCTAGCAAGTCTTGAAATTAATAATTATAGAACTGAATAACAATTAACAGCCTATCCCATTTATAGTTTGTGAGTTCTCAGCTGCAGCAGCTGTATGTGGCAATGATCTCAATGGACTAATTTAATATTTTATGAAAAAGTATTTTTCTTATCTGTTTTGGGTTTTCTGTCTTTTTATTCCTGTGAAAATCACCTTCTACATAAGGTAGGCACAAGAAGAGCCAAGTATTTCAATGTTTCTTTTTCTCTCATCAATACTTATGACCTTTCTCCTTATTCCTTGCTTTTCTCAGGATAAAACCACAAACCCAGACTTTGATAGCACTCTCCAGGGAGGGATCTCTCCATATCTCAGTAATTCACTTGGCTATTGGTGACAGTATAATGCTGTTTATATTTTTTTCTTGTATATACATATGTGTGTGTATTATAGACATTTATGATGTGTACAACTAATTATATTTGTTGTACTGACAGCTCTAACTTAAAATCACAATTTTGAATTAGTGTTTTCCTTGCAGTAATAATTTTCTTGCATTTTCATTATTTCATCTCCTTTAAAGGTGTTCTCCAATCTCCTTTAAAACTAAAGGTTTTCAGCCACCTTGGCTTCCAAAAAAAACTATATAATGATTTCCTATGCAATTTTTGTTTTATCAAAACTCAACTCTCTTACGAGCTCATTAATATATGTAGTACACAACACACAGGAGTTTGTCACTCTAGTAATAACTCTTCTTCCACTTCATCCTGCCTCTTTGCTTCTTCTGTATTCAGGTGGGTGTTTCTAAAGTGAATACTACTCAATCATGAAAATATTTCAACCCAAGTTCTGCTTTGTTCCAGCAAATAAAACAGGCAGGGGGCTAAATACCTGTTTCATTTTCTTTCTAAATTGCATAAAAATAGATGCAAAACAATTCACATTTGTAGAAGTCTAATACTATTTTTTAAAATATTTTAATCAGATTCGTTTAATAATTTATTATGGCAAGGAGTTCCCAAAATTAATTTTGCCCTCAAAATCTTAGAGGAATGTTGACAATATTAAGGTTTCTAATAATGCATGAATTCAAGTAGTGAGAAACAAAGCCTCTGGGAGGATTTGCTAATTAGGGGCTTTGCTATTTTATATAAATGATTGAATTATACATATAATGATCTATGGAGGAGCTAGACTTTTACCCAGAGGAGTCTATAGTGGTTTTGCATTGGCTGGGGAATACAGTATATAGATATAATAGTTTATTAGGCTGGAAGATGGAGACCATCCAAAATTTATTTTAGTACCTGGCATTTTGCTCAGCTACCTGCAAGGCTAAGTTGCAATAATAAAGTAATCATGGTAATGCTGCTGATCTAAATCTGTCATAGGTTTGGATGATTGAATGGCTAGTCAATAGACTAAGACACCACAGGATGCACAATTATACACAGTCCTAAGAAAATGAGAGCAGAATATAAGTAAATACCAAGTAATAAAAGCATGTGGAAGGATCAGCTTTTGTGAGCTGCTTTTTCACCATGGTGCTTTCAATTTCTGGTGATTGTCTTGCCAAGTTGAGGAGATTAATAAGATTGCAGATCTGGAAATTGGTAGCAGACCAGTAACACTTTTCCCTCTGTGTGTTGTAAGTGGTAGGGAAGACTTGCTTTGATTACAGTGACAGAAGAACGCCAACTCAAATCTTTGCTAAGTTTCTTTTGTACAAAGAGAAAAGTTCCCTACCACAATATCCTTGTGGATTCAGTGGAAAAATCCTAATAAGAAAAGAGAGCTTGAACAGCCTCTTCTGCCTTACCTGACAGGCAACAGATAAATCATAGTCAACAAGAGAAAGAACATGGGGCCAAAATCCTCCCCTATGAAAATCAGCTGAAGGGAGTGAAGAGGATCATTGTACCAATATTTGCTGCCTCACAGTTTCTTTGATGGTATTTGTGAACTATCCTCCAAATCCCAGCTGTCAGCATCAGAAAATTAATTGTTTGAGAAGGTCTGCTTTTTAAGCTTCTTTCCCCTATGTTAGAAGACAAACATAAAAATATGAAGCAGAACATACTATAGAGAATAAGTCCTCAAAAATGCAAACCCAAAGAACTCCAAATATATATTTTCAGACATACCCTTTGATTTTAAGCCAGCGTCATGTTTTTCTGAAACCTGACCCGTGACCACACAGAACAAGTAATACTGCAGTCTAGCCCTGCCCTCAGCAACAGCTTCTAGTCACCCTGTTTGGAAAGACTCATTTCTGTACTACAAATGTATGTAGTAACTGCAGAGTAACTGCTACTTCTATCTGTCTTCATATTTTATTGTCATCCTTCCTTCCAAAGTAGTAAAATTTGGGTTTGTGGTTGCCTCAGGAACAGAGGTTTTATTTCAGTGAGTTTCTGCTTCAAAACCAAGCCATCCAGCTGAGATGAAGGCAGGTGTGGCTGCCCTCCTCCCAGTGCCAAAAATCCCTTCATACTTGTTATCAGACTTCCTCAGTAGGTTGGCTGAGCACACCACAGGCATGCAGAGCCTGTCATTCTCCACTGCCTCAAATCACTGCATAAAAAGGCACAGAGGTGCCCTTTTACCTGTAAACCCAAGAGCTGTTCTCTTACTGCAGGTATGACACACGCTAAGCAGTGGGATGAGTGTAATTCATGTTCGAAAAGATACCCAAGCTTATTTTTGGTCACGTTTTTTTTCTTTTTGTGGTTTTACTGTTGTTGGTTATCTGAACTTGACAAGTATAGAGGCAGGAACTGTTCATTGTTTGCTTATGAAAACAAAATTCTTCAGCTCTGCTGAAGTTCTCAGTAACACTGTACTTAAAAAACCCCAACAAGATGTGCAAAGTTCTCCATGAGTGATAGTTTCATCCAATTTGAAAAACCCAAAATCCATCTATTTCTGAGAAGCACAGATTCCTTCACAGCTGGAAATGAAGGTTTTGCCCACATTCCAATTTAAATTACTGACAGTCTTTCTGTTTATTTCTTTTGGGGGAAATAAATGGGCTAAAATGACATTCTACATTGATTTTTTTTTTTTTTTTGAATTTGCCTTTCTGGCCCCGATCCTTTGACTTTCAACAGTGAGCTCCTTGAGGACCCCAACAGGTATTTGAGAGCATTCCTGAAGAGACTGGTGATATTTGATGTAAGCTGTCCTGACAAATAGGGTACATCAATTGTAGGTTTAAAAGCATGCTTTGAGCAAGAATTTCAATTGCTTGCAAGGTACAATTTATGGAATCTTCTCCTGGCAGTCTCATTTTTGTTAGTGCTTGCAAAATTAATTGTATACCAACTTTAAAAACTTTGGAATTTGAATTGTGTTGCATATTTGAAGCTTACCAACTAGCTTTTGGATCTATAAATTACGGTAGAAACTTCCCTGAGGTTGTCATTTCACTAGTTCGACTTTCCTTCCCCTAAACCAGATTTCAGAAACAGATGAAAATAAGAGAAGCCCTGTGGACCTCCAAGAGCTTCAGAATCCCATATTTTTATTCCTTCTATCAAATCACACCCATGTTTTATTTCATGCTGTCCTCTGAGACAATTTCCCAAGAATATTGCTTATTATTATAAACTAATGCTGGACCATTCAGTTACATTTATCCAATTCTTCGGAAAATGAGCAGAAAGCCATTCAAATCCAATACAACGATAATCCCAGAATCTGAGTTTTCTCTTTCTGCAGAAGAAAATGTAGATCTGTTCCCTGTTTCTCTGAATCCAGTAAATTGGATACCTAGGTTGTGGCCTGATTTTCAAATCCTCTGTCTAAATTCAGTACGAATTTGGGGACTCCTCCACATTCAGTATCATTAAAAAACAGCCATTGCAGCACACAAAACATTTCACTTCAGAAATCTACAGATGTCCCCTAACAATTTGAATTCCGAAGTGACTTCCACATCATGCAATTGGGTGGGGCTCTGTGTCAGACAGAATTTTTCCCAATGACAAATCTCTAGATTTCACACAATTGTAACATTGCACACAATCAATGGAAAACTTGCTCATGACTCCAGTGACATGAGGATGTCATCCTAAAAGAACAGACTTCACTGAATCTCCTATTTTTTAGTAAGCTGAAGTTTCTAAATTCTGTGCACAATAAAGCTCTGGATAATAGCTCTATAAAACTGTCAGGGAAGTCAAAGAAAGAGTAGCATGGGCAAGGAACCTATTCATGGTTAAAGCACCCTGAATTACACAAGATACTACTTATAAAATTTGGCATTTTCAGTTCATCATTGATGAATATAGTATTTATATAGTGTATACAGTATACAATGATGTATACAGTATTTAAAACTAATTATAAATGGCAATGTTCCTTATTTTGGTTGCATGTTATCATAAGGGCAGAAGTCATTTGCCTCAGAAAAAATTACAACCAAATATACAACAGTGTCAGTAAAGACAAGCTATCTAGTAGGTTTTATGCCAACATTGATGAAATCTGGGTGTATCTTGGGCAGCACCAACCCCACACCATTCTGGGAACTGTGGTAGGCCAAAATGTTAATTTTCTTCCTGGGACTCTAAGGATGTAAAGCTGCACCATAAGCATCATATTAATTTCAAACTCAGATATAAGGCATACAGTCCCCCTGTGGCTTCAGCTTCTAATTATCCATGGAAATACCGGTTTTGGCTTCCTGCCGACACACCCCAGCACCCTGGCCTCAGGTGTCACGCTCCTGGCGGTACTTTTGTCCATATAGGCTTTGTTGGCCACTTTGCTGTCACGATACACAGCTGGCTCTTGTTCAGTTTGTTCTCCATGAAAACCACCAGGGTCCCTTCCACAGAACTGCTCCCCAGCTGCTCAGTCTTCCCTTTATCTGGTCACTTCTCTACCATGGTCTTGCCCTTGCATTCGTTGTGTGTGGGTAGTTTGCTTCCTCTTCCTCAGCACACCACAGAGTCAACGTGGCTGCAGATCTTTGCAGAACTGAGACCTTTGTAAGTAAAGTTCTTATGCAAGCACCTACCCACCATCTCCTCGTCTAATTATTAGTGGTTACATTCTGGCTAATGTTTTAACATTAATGCTGCATTGAAAATACTACTCCACTGCTCACATTTAATTTCCATCACTACTTAGAAAAGATGCTCATTATATTTTTAATATATTTGGGCAATGGCCAAGTATTACAAACATAAATGTAAAATGCTAATTGATAAAAACAATTCTTTCCAAAGGGGCAGCTCTTTTGTCTAATTACCTCTTTCAATTAATTTATATTGCTGATCCTGTGATCGTGTGTAATACAACATCCACCCACGGAGGACTCCCTCAAACCCTTCTAACAACATTCCTTATGGCTGTCCTGTTAATGCCAACAACAACACTGTGTAATGAGTATCAACCAACTTAGCTACAGGCTTTTTTACTCCTACCCTTCTATTTCCTAACTGCAAATTATTATTTGTGTATGAGCTGCTTTGAGTGATATCTTTGTCCCTGCCTGTCTCTACTAGAGGCTGCTGCTGGAACAGAGATTATTACTAAATCAGAGGAAGATGTGGGTGGGTGGGTGGGGGAGTGCAGATGCCAAGGGAACAATCTCATGGATGCTTATTTCTCAGACAGTTCAGTGGCACGGCTGAGCTCATTTCTGTGACCCTGCATGCCATAATGAACGTAGTCCTCTGATGGAACAGACAGAATGATAAAAGAATAATAGTTAATCTATTACTGTGCTTCATTGTTAAGGAGCTATGGAGCTGTGGATGCTAAGGAGCATCAAGAAGTCACTGGCTTGAGACAGAAACTTTGCAAAGTCTCTAGCAAGGGCAAAGCTGCTGAAGTGCCAAGGGAAAGAATTGTACAGGAAGAAATTCCGGAGGCAGATGTTACCAGAAGTCTGCCGAATGTCAGCAGCTGTGTTCATAACTATGATCTGGAGCAACTGGTCAGCTGCCTCTTTTGGGTTCCTCTGAATACTCTGATTTCATTACCAAAGTCCATTAGGGGCCTAATTGAATTACTGTAGGTACAGACAATTGTCCCAGTGTGAAGTTTTCAGTGTCTAACTCTAAGCTGACACTGGCATTTTCCTGCTCACATCTCCTGCAGGGTGGTCTCCCAGGAGGATGCTCTGAGGTCACCAAGCACACACTGACAGACATGATGTGCAGTGATCTGCTCATTTACACAGCAATCTAGTGGCTCGAGTCCTGTCCCCTGCTCAGTTTGATGGGCTTCAGTCTTCCAGCTCCCAAGAGTACTCTGAGGATAAGGCAAAGCAATTGCTGTTCTGGGTGAGGGCACTGTCCTTTCTGCCCACAGCTCTAACACCCAATATAAGAAAAATAACTTACCTTTTGCTTTTTACGATCACTCCTCTTATGAGTCATTTTTTTACTTTCATCTTCATACACCAAAATAAAGTCAATTCTTCGCTGCCCATCTTTGAAGAACAACGAGTCAGTCTTATCATCAAAATCCACCTAAAAGGCAGGTGGCATAGGTTAATATGAAGATCTTTACTCGCTAGTTCCTTACTTGCTTCCATTTACACAGTATTTCAGTGAACATAGAAATTCAACATATATCAGCTTTGTGTATCAGGAAGCCCACAATGACAAAGCTGCACAGAGTAGAATGAAGAAAAAAAAATTATCCAGAGAAATTTGTCAGGTCTCTGCATGACATCAAAGCTACATAACTTTGACCTAACTTTCTTCTTTAAAAATGGTACATTAGCTTTTCATAATGAGAGAAGCACCGGGATGCAGCACCAGTACCAAATAATGCATCTGTCTAGTAATGTGTACACCATTGTGGATATATCATTAAATAGCTTGTCTACAAGACTGTTGTTGCCTGATGGGAGTCTCAGAATTAATGCATTGTTCCCTTACCTGAAGAATTTTAAGCATCTCTGCAATTACTAAAAAAAAAAAAAAAAAAAAAAAAAAAAAAAAAAAAAAAAAAAAAAAAAAAAAAAGCAGTAGTTTCATGCACACATACTTAAACCCACCACTGCCAGGAGAACAAAGAACATAGTCAGAGCAGAGATGAGATCTCCAAACTGACACATATTTTGTGGATTTATTTCTCATTTTATCTGCAACAACTCAGCAAGCAAAAACACATTGTTGTGTGCCACACATCCATCATGTTATAACAGATGCCAAAATCAAAAGTTTTAATATATCCATAAGCCATTATCTAGTCCCTGGAGGAAAGTAGGATAGATTGTCATATCCACTAATAACATCTTAATGTGTTATTTCATGCGTGAAACGATACGGACACATTGGTGACAGGGAAGCCTGAATGCTTGAATGATGATTTTGTAGTTTCTTAGAGTACTCTAAGGGCAATATCACCCATTACCAATCCCCTATATATTTCAGGTAATATACAGCTGTAATGTTATCTGAATCATGCTATGTAATGGGCACCAACTTCTCAGGTACTTGGCCAAATCCATCCATGCTGTTAATGGAGGTGGTGCCTCTCAGGCTGATAAATACCAAAAGCCAGAAGTGGGAATCAGCATGGCATTAGACAGGAACACCTCCAAAACTGGCAAGGCTCCCACACAGAACTGCAGAGGAGCCTTGGCCTCCAGCTGACTGGGCATGGAGGGTAGGCCAAGCCAGGATCAGGTCGGGCAAAATGACATGGAATAATCTCTTGCATTTGCTGTGGATATGGCAATGATCCCCAGATGTGCCATCCCTGGAATTTCCCTGTCAGTTCAGACCAAATTTCATGATACATGCCAGGTCAAGTTTTGGAGCTCTAGGATGTCTGGTCCAAAAAAAGGCTATGGAAATGTGGTTATGGTGTCAGAGACCCCAGAAGTGCAGCCTGAAATGGTTGTTCTTCAACTGTGAAGAACCGAGAATAATGTCAGTTTCAGTCAGGAACACCCAAGTTCCAGGGAACATACAGTGTTTAAGGAACCACGTGTCAGTTTTTCCAAAACAAATTTTCTCATGGTTTTTTTTTTTTTTCCAAACCTCTCCCTGTAGATTATTTTGTAACTGTTTATTGGCTGAACCAAAACAGGCAACCAAGATTTGTCTCCCCGTAATTATGACAAATTTTCCATATTTTACGTAAACTCAGGGGAGTTTAAACTCACAGTTTTTTTATGTTGCATGTGCAGCAAAGGCTAGGACCTGCTGCAAAGAGGTCCTGTTGACTTAGTTGCTTCAAAAGTCTGAGCAGATTCTTGAATAGAACAGTTTTCTTTGGATGCCACCTGTGTGTCGGGATTTGTGACAAACCTGACAGCAAGCAGCTGCTCACACACACACACACATATGGCCAGTATGCACACATTCTGCACGTTAGTTTCACAGCCTGGGATGGCATTTAGAGACTACCTAGGCAGTCACCAAATCAACATACAATTGTATGCTGTGAATAAAGTTTTAGGGAAAAAAACGGCATTCCATTTCCAGATGACATCACCAGACCACAATAACACTGAGCATCTCTATCAGCCAAAGCAAGTCACAAGTGTGAATTTCTAAATTCTTGAGAGATGAAGTTGGCATAGTCTTATCAAGAAATCAGAATTGGCTGTGACAAGCTTTCCTCCAGCTGAGGACTAGTCACAGGTGTAAAACACAGGCTTGCTGCTATCATTTCCAATTTCATTTAAAACATAACCATGATGATTTAATGTTGACAAGATTCCCTATTGAGAGGAAAGCACCAACAACAGCCCCTGTTGGGAGACAGCCTGGGAGGTGCCTGAGCAGCAGGCACAGAGCCCAGCCTGGGACCCCAGCAGGCTCTGTCACATCACGGGCTACGACTGCTCCGTGTTGCAATGCTGGAAACACAGAGCCCAGATCCTGTGGTAATGACTAACAAGGTTTGCCACTACGTAAAGCACGAGGTCTTTTAACTGGGCTTTTTCCTCTTTGGAATCCTAGAAACATCATTATAAATAACTCCTGTTTAAAGACACACAGTTTAGTTGTGAAAGTCAAGCACTTGAAAGCATAAAAGTAGTAATAGCTTTAAATTTTTTTTCACTGCAGCTTTTAGCACTTTTGCTGGTATGACCTGTCCTCAGGGTAGAGAAGAAAGACATGGAAAAGAGCAAATATCAAATCAAGTTTTGATAGAAGAAGATTTGGTCGTTTTCATAATTTCACTGAATAATTTTCCTTTAAATGTAGCTTTTCTAAGCTTAAAAAAGCAGTGATAACTGGATTAGCAAAAATGATTTATTATATTAAAGAGTTCTATATACAATAGTTATAAAATACCTATTTATAAAATAAAATCTCCCTGTTAACTAGCATTCTGACTGATAAATTCACTTATGTAACTATTATCTTTAGCTCTCTCTTTTGTACACTATGCACATATAAACTGAATATGGCTGAAAGATCAATAAATACTGGACTGCCTGAATCCAGATACACAGAAGTCCATACTTATGCAGCTAACTTCTTACATGTAATCCCCATTGCTTTTAATCACAAGAACATTGTTCAGTTGACCTTTCCATAGACACTTTATGTACCAATAAAATAATAAAGAATTGACTCATTAAGCCTGAATACTTAAGAGATCAAGATTAAGACCCACATAAATAGATTGTTATGTAGCTCATACGAAATAAATTAAATATTGCTCAATTAAAATTAAGAAATAAAATGTAAAAGAGAAGGCAATAGCCAAGTTTCCAACAGCCACATTAACTTACATGTGTGGTGTATTTTGTAATCCCTACTGGATAGCTGGTAATGAAATATCATATATTATTGAACATAACTACCCAGGGAAGAACAGGACTGGAAACAAAAAAGATGTGGTGTACTTTGAAGTTAGCATTTCCTTTGAGACAATGTTTGTTTTGGGTTTTTTTTTTTTAAATATACAATATTATTTGACAGTTTTACAAATGTTACTATCATACCAATGCACACAAGCTTGCATGAACAGACAAATTAATGGGGCTGAAATTTCATTACACAGTTTTTAAAAGTATCAGTAACAAATCATAGCCCCAGATTGAACAGGTCCATTGATACCTCTTCTGTTTGGAAGAAATGAACACAGGACTATTTACTGCAGTATTTCATTATCTAAGGCTTGGCATAAACACGTTTTTAATACTGATGGAGGCAATCAGTTGTGCACTCTACTGTTTTAATATTACCCTAATGGACAGCAGGTTAATATTAATTAACACCAGTAATAATAATAATAATAATAATAATTATCTATCTATCTATCTATCTATCTATCTATCTATCTATCTATCTATCTATCTATCTATCTATCTATCTATC
>VZUI01092906.1:0-17337 GCA_013401135.1 Cettia cetti | reverse complement strand
AAATATAAATATAAATATAAATATAAATATAAATATAAATATAAATATAAATATAAATATAAATATAAGAGATACAACTGAATATTGTGTCCACAATGTGTAAGGATCTGCAGGAGCCCATCTGGATGTTCCCTGACTCCTCCAGCCTGTGCCACCACCAGGCTGTGGCTGCTCAGCAGGTGTGTGCCTCTCATCCAGTCCACCTCCTATCTGGACTATCAAATGTTATTGTTCTTTTTTTTCCTTCTGGAACCTCATATCTTAGGGTAAACACAGCTCAAAGGAGGATCCAGCAGAAAAAATTATATGATATTTGACCTTTTTGTAGCATAACATTTCTGGAAAATATGATCTCACATGAGATTTCGTGTAGCAATGTTGGGATTAATTATGTGATAGATGTAGCACGATGTAAGTGCTTTTCACAGTGTGCTGGTGCAGGTAGGATAAAGCTGTCTGCACTTCAGGCTGCAGAGCCACTTGTGAGCATTTTGGGGGTCTGGAGAAAGATTCCTGCTTCAAAAGAGCACCACCAGGTAGTAAATACACCCTCAGCCAACAGGATGCCCTCATAATCCATCTTTTTTTCTGGATCTGCAGCTGCAGCACTGCACAGAACAGGTGTTAAAATCACTAATAGTAAATAACTGGCTAATTCTGGTTCTAACCTTAATTATCAGCTGTGCTACCATGTCCACTTCCAAACCTATTCCCTGCTTTCCCCATTTACTCAGGAGCACATCAGGCTCACGGTGAGAGGCATTATGGGTGTCACTTAAGGTAAATGAGAAATTGTAAATTAAAGTCAACAGATTAAAGATGGGTTTTTTATCCACCTGAGCAGGTGCTGCAAAATAGAGCCACTGGGAGAGGTGGTTCTGTCTGGTCACCAACAATTGCTTGGTAAAGGATGTTATGAAAGTAAAAAAAACTTCTATGAGCACAAATGATGAGATCTGTTTTTAGAATGAAGCTAGATCTCATCATGGTTTATATGAAAAATAAGGGGTTTTTTTTTCAGTAGGACACACTGTCAGGGGAAGTTTGCATGAACTGGTTTGTGTGGATAAGGACTGGGAAGCAGCTTCTTCTCACATCAGTGGAGCTGAGTGACTGATTCTGACCTACATTTCTTTATTAACTCTAGGGGTGTTTTCCAGTCTGACTGACAGGCTGGGCTTCCTGCCGGGTTTATCTTGGGATAATTTTTGGAGACAGAAGCTGTGGCTGCCCCTGGATTCCTGGAAATGTCCAAGGTCAGGTTGGACACTGGGGCTTGGAGCAGCCTGGGACAGTGGGAGGTGTCTCTGGGTGGGCTTTAGGGTCCCCTCCAACCCCAAAAGATTCCATGATTCTGTGATTCTGGTTTGTATTCCATTGGAAAACACAGGGGCTCAACCCCAGTGACAATTAGAAATAAAATTCCAGATTAAATTTGAAAAGAGGTAGAATCTGTTGGGGAGAAGAGAAGCAATCAGAGCTCAGGGAGGGATCAGAAGGATTAGGAGGCCCCAATCCTTTTGCCAAGGTGATTCTGGAATAGTGGGGACAGAAATGGGAGGAATCATCCCGAACTGGGCTGGAGGTGATGAGAGGACCTGAACACATTAATTCCTTCTCAGAGCTCTCCATCCACGGCTGGGTAACACCAAAATTTATGTGCAGGTGGGAGATGTGACAGAAATGATATCTGAAGTTGCATCACGTTCCTCAGACTTTCCCTGGGTTTGGCTGGTGAGGGTGGTGGAGGCACAATTTGCAGGCAGATGCACTTGGCAGCACTTGCATCTCTCAAGGAGTCAGTATTGACAACATTCCCAAAGACCTTTGGAAAAAAATGTTGAAACTATGTGGTCTAATATCTGTTCCTTGCCCGGATCACATCTTATAAATTCTGCATCTTTCTGCAGTTACATCACAGATTACATTATTTATTTTGCAATGCAGCAAACACAGCCATGGAGAAATGTTTGACAAATGGCTTTTTGCAAATATCCCCAGAAAAAAAAAAAAAAAAGGAGCTTGTTATTGAAGTGCTTCATGAGTGATAACATGGAAAAGTCCAAGACAGAAATACTCATCATATTTTCTAATTTATTTATATGTGTTTGAGCAGGCCTTTGAACTTTCTGACCATCCAAACCAAGTTTTTCTGCTTTATTGTTGTGCCTTCAGGGAATAAATGTCCAGTTACACACTCAGATTGGACAGAGGCTGGGACAAAGTTCATTTCATAGAACATTTCAGGCAAAGTAATTGTGCCACCAGAAAGTCCGGAAGTGGCATCAGATATTCCTGACTCCTTTCTATGGCAAAAATTGTCAATGACTTTCTTATTTTAGGAAGAAAAGCTTTGCCATGGTGTAAAACTGGAAAATGAGAAAGGAATTTTTTTTTTCCAAAATTTGGCTGCCGTTTCTGCTTTGGAATTTAAAAACCTCTCCAGATTTCATTATAATTTAGGTGTGTTTTGTTTGTAACTTGAAGTGATGTGGAGTTTTGCAGTACTTTAAATGATATCATGACATCTTTGCAGATTTTACTGCCTTAGTCCTTTGTTCATTTTTATTTCACACATTTGTTATTTCCAGGATCCAACAAAACCTGTTTTAAGTGTGAATTGTTTCTTGGATTATTAAGATTTTTTTTTTAAATTGAAGCAGAATTTCCTAAGTTTCATTCATATTTAAATTTCCAGCCTTTCAGAGGGGCCTGGCTTGTTTCATGCACCAGCTGACAACCCCTATTCTGAGTTTATTCCCATTTTCCCTGCAGTTCTGTCGCTGTTCCAGCTGTGCAGGGTGCCGCACACTCCTTTAATTTTTTTGCTTCATCTGCTTCAGTCTGGGCTTGATACAATCCCAGTCATTTAAAATCATTTGATCTTGATCAGCGTGATCCCTGCAGGAATTACAGCCTGGAATTGCCCTGCAAGGCCTGGTCATCCCACTGGCCATCCCCTCTGCTGCACCCAGGGAGGATTTGCTGAGCATCCCTTCTTTTTCCATCAACTTTGAACCCACGTGCCAGAATTTACTGAAGAGCTTCTGTGGTGAAATCTGGGGAATATATTTTTATTCTGATAGAAATAAAGTTGTGACTGGAATTGCATTTCTAGGGAATAAACGTTGGATGCAGGATTGATGGCTAAATGATCTGATTTTACTGCCCTACGTTAAAAAGTGCTAGAAACAAATTTAATTGTTTTTACAGTAAACATTTAATCTCTAATGGTGAAATGATTATTTGTATGGGAGGGATGGAGCAGGGAATGTTTGGCAGTCACAGAAGGAAAAGATTCTCACATCATCCATCCTCTCACTCTGCTGGGGCTGTCTGGAGAGGTCCTTCCACTCTTCCCTCTGGGACACTGATACTCAGCTCTATGCTTTATTTCTATTTAATTTTTTTTTGCAGTTATAATTTCCCTAAACTCATGTCAGAGAAGAACTGCAGCTTTAATTATTCGCTTCTTTTGATGAAGTATCTTAAAATAAACATTATGCTACTCTTCCCATCCTTTCCCTTTTTTCATTACTTATCCAACTCATGCTGTTCATTAATCTTGGGGGTTTTCCATGACACCCTAATGGCTCCTGCTGCCCAGCAATCATTATCCCAGTGCAACTTGTCACCAGCTCCTCCATCCATCAGCCCCTCTCATCTCTCAGGGCTGCGGCTCTGCCACAGCACCAGCCTGGCCCCTCCACCTGCCCTGGCCACTGGAAATCCCCAAAATCCTCCATTCCTCATCCTGGGCTGCTAACCTGGTGTTAACCCAGCCAGATCCATAAAATTAAGCTTTGAGAGGACATGATGTTGGTGACAGCCCGGGTGAGGAGCAGGTACTGAGATGTCTTTGCTGGTGTTTCACTTCTGCCCCATGTTCTGGGTGAGAGTTGCTGGGTTTTGCTGTAGACTTCCAGCTGTGCACCCCAGGCACTCAAAAAAAATGGGAAGCTGAGCACTGAATTCCATGAGAACAGCACAAACATATAGTGATATATATGAATACTGTGGGGCTTTCCCCAGTTCTTTCAGTACTTGACCAGTTGCTGTGTCCAAAGTTTTCTCCTAGATCATGAAATCTAGGAAAAAGGGAAAGCAAAACCCCTGAAAGGACACCATTCCCAAAAGCTCAGAGTCCCAAATAGAAATGCAAAATACTGTGAAGGCTGGTTATAAACCCCCAGGCAGCCTTGGGAAGAAGGATGGAGCTGCACTTGGGTTTCCAACATCTCCTCATGTGCTTTCTGCCCTCCCAGAGCTGAGGGGATGCAGGACCTGTTTATTCAGCCCATGGATCTCCTTGTGAGCTCCTTGATTAACTCTAGAACTCTCCCAGCTCTGCAAACCCCTTCGAATTGCAGAGGGTTTCAAGATGACTAAAAGGAAACTTCCTTAGTCACAAAGTGTCTGCAAAGCCAGCAAGTGCTTTGGTCAGAGGATGTTCGACCCATTCCTTGACCACCCACTAAATTCCACCACAAATCCTGTTCTCATCTCCTCTCCTGCTTCTTCACCCTCCCATGGAACACCCTGTTAACAATTTGTGGAAGTCTCTTGCCCAGAATATCCCTGCTCCACCAGACTGTTGACTCCAATTTCATAAATGTGTAAGAAGTGAGCAAATTAAGTAGTATGAACTCTGACAGTCCTCTGACACTGCCAGTGTAGTGTACTGGCCCACACATGCTGTACAGCATAATGATTACATTACAATCTTGTGATATTATTCAAAATGACTTCAGATAAATGAATGATAAACTAGGGGTTATGCTTCCTTTATTACAGGGCTGATAAGGTAGCTAATCAGTGTCCAAGTATATGTCATTACATAAATTATGAACCAGGGTTTGATGTGTATTCCCCAAGAGCCTAGGCCCGAGTGTCATCTGGTGTGAGGCTGCAGCCTGAAAAATGAATTCTGAAAACAACAGTCGGTTTTGTTCCAACTGGATTAATAAATTACTAATAAATAACCTTAAAAGGTTGCAGGAGAGTCCTTTAATCTGTTAGTAGAATTTCCTACCAAGGAATCCTGCGTTTTCTTTCATATCAAAGATCAACTTCCTGTGCAAGGAGTTGAACCCTCACACCCCCTCTGAAGGAATGATCTTCTGCAGCTCTGCAAAGAATAAATAAAGCATTCAGATTGCTCTTCTCCTGCCTGGAATGAACCCAGGGCAGCTGGGAAAACCTCGTGGACAGGACTGAACCCCTCTGTAAACCACCAAGTGATTCTGGCAGTTGGCAAATGCAGGTGCTGCCCATCCCTCTCTTCTTCTCAGGGTGGATGGACCTCAAGAGAAAGATGAATTCAGCAGAATCACTGAGGTTGGAAAAGTCCTGTACGGTCATTGAGGCCAACCATAAACCATGATCTTCTCCTCTGATCCATCCTCTCATTCACCCCTGAATATCCCTTGTGTGAAGTGACCCAGCAGGAACTTTGCTGGCTGAAATGTTTTACCAAAAACTCTGTTCAGACCTGATCCTTTCAGCTCATGAGCTGCCTCTCTACTGCTCCATGTATTATTTATGGGGAGTAAGAGGTCCTAAACTGCCCTGCTCTCTAGGCAGTCAAACTAAGATTAAAAATAGATATTATTTGAAAACTTGATTCTATACTTGTCTGAAAAATACTCCAAAATCATATGAATCAGAAACAATGTAGGCTTTTCCAAGAAATTTTATCATATGAAAAGACCCTGTTGTTTTCTCCCCCACAATGAAAACTGTTTGAGCAAAGGGAAGAAGATGCTTCTTCTGTAGAACAGAACTTTTCTGTTGAAGGCACTTTTTGAATGCATTTGACCATCCTGTGAGCCCACACACTCCAGGAGTGCTGAGAGCTGAGGGGACAACATTTGACTGCAGTTACACAGGCACAAATCCACTGCACTCAGGTCTGTCAGTCTGACAAGCCTTCCAGCTCGAGTTCATCTTCACTGCAACCGAACTGAGCACATTGGAGTGAAGATTGACTCACAGAGCACTCGGATTTACAGATACTCCCAGCAATGTTTACACAGTTCTCTGGCTGTTTCAGCTCTAATCCTATTGCTATCAGAATTCAGTTTAAACCTTATTTTTCATTTAGTTGCTGAAATATAGTTGGAGAGTCACTTGTGACTTGAACGAGCGTAAGAGAGAGAAATGGGGCTTTGCCTTTTATCGGTGCCAAGGTGGAGCTGCTCCTGCAGTGCCCACAGGGATGGGTGAGATGTAGGATGATGATGTGGGAATAACCTAATTAGGCATTTTGAGTGGAAATTTGCTTATCCTGGGCTGTGCTAGCAGTGGAGGTTGGTCCTCCAACCGGTGAGCATCTTGTGTCAGGATGAGGGGGAATGGACTCAAAGTGACGGAGAGTAGGTTCAAATTAGACATTAGGGAAAAGCTCCTTAGTTTTTAAATTAGGAATTAAATTTGGAATTTTAGATTAGGAAGTTTCTTAATTAGGAATTTTGAATTTTTAAAAAGGGTGGGGAGGCCCTGACACAGGTTGCCCAGAGAAGCTGTGGCTGCCCCATCCCTGGAAGGGCTCAAGGCCGGGCTGGATGGAGCTCCAAGCAAAACCTGGTTGCATTTAGTACATTCAAATGATTTTCACTGATTATGATATGCAAATTCAAGCACAAGGAACCTCCTAAAAACTCCTTCAATATCCCTGTCCCAGGCTTTAGGAACACAGCACCAGCTCTTCCCAGGGGTTGTTTCTTTGGGGCTCAGTTGCTGTAATTTGCGTCAGAGGTACCGGAGTCACACAGGGTGACGCCAGTGGTGGCACAAACCCTCGAGCCCCTCTTGTCTGATTGAAAGCAAGACAAAGGCAGTGAAATGGAAGAAGACAAAGAGGACAAGAGTAACAGCAAGGAGCTAATGCTGTGTGCTGACTGAGATCTGAGCCGGCTGCCTCTGAATCATCTGAAAGGACTATTAAAATTTAATTCATGAATCGCTGTACACTCTGATTGCTCCTCAACCATCAACAATTTGTCCACTTTTTTGCAGCTGTCAGAACCATCTTGGAGACTGATGAGATCTGGATGTTTTAAATAAACATCTAAATTGTGCATGTTTACCAAAATCAAATCCCAAAGTAGGCAGTGCTCTCTGATCATTAGTAAGAACTCATCAGCTGTGAGCAGGAGATCAGTTCCTTCACTTTAGCTCTTCAAAAAGCCTCTCTTCTGGAAAAAAAGAGCAGCTGGAAGTGAAAATTGGCCTCAACCAGTACTTAAGTAGGTTTTGAACCCACCACCAGACCAGTGAAGGTCACAGCAATGATGAATGAGGGTCCCTGAGAGTCCCCACATCCTCATCCTCCCTTAGCTGGGGTTCTCCAGAACTTAATACTCATCAGGTGAAAAAATGTTTCAGGAAAAATTCAGAATTGGGAAAATCTGGCTTAAATGGATTAGCTCAGCTTTATAGCTCAGTTGGCACATTGGCTGTGTCCTGTCACTACCTGCCCATCTAAAAGTCACTTGGCTCCTTTCTATAATCCACCCCAAGCACTGGAAGGCCACAACACCTGGAGCCTTCTTTTCTTCAAAGAAGCTGCAAGGTTTTAGGGTCAAAGCCCCATTTGCAAACCCAGGGCCTGTGGTCCTTGCACAAGGCTCTGGGTGGGATGACTTGTCATGGGCTGTGTGGGATGTTTACCTTAGACACATCTGCAGCAGTGTGGGGATGTCCCAGCAGCCAAGGACACCCCAGGGCCCTGGAATTGGATTCCCACATCCTGAAAAATCACCAGAAGTCCCTTGACTCTTTAATCCAGCCATAGACTGAGAACTGCAAACAGGATCTTTGTCAAAGAACTGCTAAAAAATGAAATGCAAAAGCAGAACCATTCCTTTATCATCCAAAATGATGATAAATGGCAGTTTGAAAGTAGAACAATTTGTTCTTGTGTAGAAGCACAGGGCCTGAACTGGGTATGTATTTTTTTTCACTCTTAGACTATTCTCATCAGTTGCTTCATGCTTGTATTAATAACAATTAATTATAATTTTATCCTGATATAACTATGTTGACTGAAATAGAGTCACACAGGGGATTAATTTGGTCCAGGATACTTTTCCATCACTGCATTTCTCGCCCGTGTTTTTTCAGAGCGTTATTAGAATAAATTAATTTGAAAATTGTTAATTGTTCAATTGTTAATTGAAAAGTTAATCTTATTCTCCAGATTCTCCAAACAGAAAACCTCTGATTCTTCTCAGCAAATATTTACAGCCTGGGACTTGGGCAGTGAGTGAGGATGCAGCCACCACGATGGGAGGACAATGAAAATTTTTAAACCCAAACACGATATTTACAAAGTCTGTTGCACACAATGGACAATATTGTAAAAGAAAAATATAATACATGTGCACAATAAGGTGAGAGCAAATACGTTTTCATTTTTTATTTTGTTGACTAGTATACAAGGTTCTAAAAAGGGATTTTTTTTTTTCTCCCTTTGTGAAGAACGCACTACAGATTTACAATACTATATTCCACTGTATACATTTGCTAACAAAAAATACCACTACTGTATCCACACCAGTGACAAATCTGCCAGGAAGTGACTAGTTGATATGCCTTTTTATTACTGCAGCTGCCTTGTTTTTTCTAGTCAAAATAAAAGAAAATCACAGGATCCTTAAAATAATAGCTGACAGCAGGTAGTTACTGAGAAATGCATGTCCCTGGCTCTTAACTTTGTAGCATCCATCCAGATGGCAGATTAGAGGCTGGGATCTGCAGGTTGGTGACAAATACATGGGTAATAGCATTCAGCTTGCCTAACTGTAAAAGTGAATTCACTATTCCTCTTTGATTGTAGACCTGACATGTCAGATGAGAGGAGGCTCTGGAAGAAGCTGCCAAAGCAACAGGACAAATAAATGCCAGACACAAGCGCTGCTTGATGTGGGATTACAAACACTGCACCCATCATCAATTCAAATTGAGCTGAGGTGTAAAGCCAGCGGTGGGAACGTGGCAGCAGCAGCAGGAGCACGCAGGGCTGGCAGCACCTGGGCATGCAAAGGGGAGGCAGGGGGCCCCCAAGGCCTCTCCCCATGGAGATTGGGATTGCCAGGAGAAAGGAGAGCTCCTGGAACTGCCCTCCTGACATCTGGCAGGTGGGGTGCTGAGGAGCTGCTGGCTGATCTGCCCCTCTGCCCTTCCCTCGGCTGTGTCACCAACCACTGAACTTTGGGACAGCCCTCGGCAGTCTCACTCCTTCTCACTCTTCTTTTTTTTTTATTTCCTCGCACTCCTTTTTATTCTTTTTAATTTAATTTTCCCCTTTTTTTCCTTTTCCTGAGAAGCACAAAACCAAACTCAGGAGTGAGGCAGTGCCAGCTTGGTCCTCATCTCTTAATGCTGACTTTGCACAGGTAGGGTCTTCCAGAGCTCAATTACTCCAGCCAATAATTAGCTGTGGATGCCAGCTGAAGCTCTCGGGGTTGGGCCTCACCCTCTGCATTAGTCACAGGGCACAAATCCCATGTTGGGGGATATTTCCATTTTTCTTGCATGGAAAAAATCCTGCTAGGAGCAGAAATGATGTTTTCTAGGGCTTGCAGTGATCCCAGTGTCACTCAGAACACTCACACTTTCAGTGCTGGAGTTGGGAAGAAGATGCTGAAAAAGGCAGACCAAGCTCCCAAACTGTGGGAGGAAATTTATCCCCATATTCCTATTCCACTTCTTTTGCACTGTTATGTTATCAAATAAAATGTCTCATGTGTAATTTTTACATGTCTTGTTTATGCAATGAAGATGAAGAGTGGCATTTTTGGTGGTGGTTGGAAAAAAGGCAGGATGGGAAAGTCTTTATTACAATTAATCACAGCTCAGAGCTTCACATTCAGAGTTGCCTTCAAACTCCAGGCTGCTCTTCCTTCACCAGGAATAAAGCACTATCCATTGAAGCCAGCTTTTTAAAAAGTAAAGGTTATGTAAATCTCAGGAAATCCCACTTTATATATGGATTTGTTCAACAGGTGTATGTAAGATAACGTGAAAAAACACGGCAGATTAAAAAAAACCCTGTTTAAATAGAATAAATAAGTATAAATGCATATTCTAAAATGTCTATTTGTGGTTGTGTATTTTGCCTTGACTTGTGACATCCTCTCTTCCTATAGAATCGTGGAATATTCTGAGTTGGAAAGAACCCATCAGGATTATCCTGTTCCTGCACCCCAACAATCCCACCCTGGGCATCCCTGGGAGCTGTGTCCAAACTCTCCTGGAGCTCTGGGGCTGTGCCCATTCCCTGGGGAGCCTGGGCAGTGCCAGCACCCTCTGGGGATGAACCTTTCCCAAAATCCCACCTCATCCTGCCCTGACACAACTTCAGGCCTCTCCTGACAGCTTCCTCACACCACTCCCTTGGCTCTTCTGTCCCTATTTTATTACTTAGATGATAAATTGTATTGAAAAGCCAAACTCAAGAAAGACGATGAAAGCTCAGTGGCGAACTGCTGAATAAAATTTTCCAAAAATCTAGTCCCTCCTTCCTGATCATTGAAGATCTAGCTGGGAATGCTGCACACCCTGAAAAAAGTAATCCTCTCTTTGTGTCCTTCCTCCAGCAGGACCTGAGTGCCCTCAGCTCATCTTCCCAGGGCGCAGGATCCCAGCAATGAAGGTGAAGTCGTGCTTTACATCTCACAGGTTTAAGGTTGAATTCTGGCTTGATTCAGGGGATTTAAAGCCGTGTAAGCAGAAGCAGAATTTGGCCTAACTCTGTAATCTTTGCTCAAAATTAAAGCTCAGATGAGAGCTTGATGAGAATGAGCTTTTTTTGGTTTTGTTGTTGCATTAAACCCTTCTCTCCCCCATCTGAAAAAGCTTTTGCAGATCAAGCAGACCTGCAGGTCCATCAAATGTCTCTGTGTTGCTGCAGTGAAAACTGAGGATTATTCTATTTAGATCAACAAGCTGAAAAGTAATACAAAGAAGTCAAAATTCAAAATCTTTTTAAGACAATAGAGGATAATGACTCTATCTACCAGATTTTGTATTGATAAAGTTTTAATGTTTCACTTAATTTGCTCTGATATTTGAAGCACAGCCCTTCCTCACCTCCCCTTAGCACCTACACAAAGTTTCTTCGCTGAAGATCTGCTTTTCCCAGGGCTGATTTATTGCCCACAACTCTCAGTGTTCCTGCTCCATTTTTATCCTAACTGATACTGATGCTTAAATAATTCTGTTTACCAGCTAGTCATCTAATCATCGCTTTACATAATCATATTTATATTAAGGAGATAGGAACAATTAACTTTGTTTTAAGTGTAGTTATTTGAAATACAGTAGTGGTAATATCTGCCAGAAGCAAATAAACATATTAGCAGGAAATGCTTAAATGATCTGGATAACCCTATGAGCCAGCATAGCAGGTGGTAATATCCTGTTTTTAAATTACATTTCAGCAAGTGAACATAATAAATCCTCTTGTGTTATATATTTCGCTGGTAGCAACTTATACTCACATTATTCTATTTGACCTCATTACTGCTAATCATTATCACATTTTTAATAGCTGCCACAGTGAGTGAAACAGTTAATACAGTATTTCTTGCCGAAAGAGAGCCTGTCAGGTTATTGATGACAAATTAAAATTAATAAAGAAGATCTGTGTTGAATTTGAGGGAATGGAATAACTGCGAGCATCCAGATGATTGGAAAGGCCTCTGGGGTACTCTGTGAAGAGTAATGTTTTTGGTGTACGTGTATTGTCTTGAAAGGAACGCTAAAACTGCCAAATCTCTGCTTTTGCCTGGAAGACTTCCTGAAATAGGAGCTGTATTCTTTTGGCCCTCATCACATGTAATTTATCCCTGGGAGAGTTATTTCCTGCTCTGCACACCTCCGCTGGCTGCTGCAATAACAGCCCGTTGTTGGGGCTCTGCTCTTTTATTTACCTCGCTGAGGATCTTTACAAGAACCATCACTGCCAGGGCCAGATGAGGCACTAAACAAGTACAACTCCAATCCTGAATTCCTGCCCTGCTCCTGGCTGGAAATTTAGCCTATTGCTATTTAGTTAAAACTTTCTGGAGCTCTCCAATCCCCCTCGCAGCGGCTGCGAAGCGTCGCTGCCCGGCGTTCGGGCCACGGCGCTGACGGCAGGCACCGGGTGCTCAGTAACTGATTTTATAAAAAATTAATGCATTTACATATCCTCTGAATGCTCCTGCTGGTGTTTCTTAGAGGTGAGGGCTCTGTGGGGAGAGGGCAGCGTGGCGGGAGCCGTTCCCTGTAGAGGAGGGGCCGTTCAAGGCCATCCCGAGGTCCTGAATTAATTGCGTGTCGCGGTATTAGCTCAGTCCTTAGCAGACAGGAGCCCACACCGCAGAATCACCGCACATAATTTTGACTGTGCCCAGGAGGCAGACCAGGGAGACTGAATTATCTCTTACCAAAAGAGAAAGTAGTCCTCTGAGGTCAACGGCGGAGGTCGTCGGTGGGTCAGCGCGCAGAAACGCCGATGCGAGATCTGCCCTAAAAAGGGAAAAAATAATGGGCCAATTACTGCGTGTAAGCAACTCATGCAGAATTCCTTCACACAAAGGGGTTTTCTTTTGGAATAGGGAAGGAACCAGCAGCAGGTAAGAGAGGCAGCCTTGCAGGGAGGTGCTCACATGAATTTTTTGGAAAGCAAAACAGAAGGTGTTGCCGTTAATTGCTTGGGAGGCGTTAAGTGGCAGACCTGCTGCAGATTCATCCGTGTTTTCTCAGAGTGTGAGACAAAGCTCTGGTGGGTCATGGGCTCTGCTGGTCACTGATATTGGTTCACTTTGCATGCAAAAAGTGACACCTTAACTCTAAAACAACACCCGAATGAGGATCCGCCAAAAATAGGGTTGTTCCTTTTAGGAGTTAGGGTTCTTTTAGGTGTTTTGGGGTTTTTTAAAGAGCATTTGGAGGGGGAAAGAAGCAGCATTATGGGCTTGGGGGTTGTAGAGAAGTGGAGCAAGTTTGACAGGTATA
The DNA here is from genome assembly GCA_013401135.1 of Cettia cetti. Lineage (NCBI taxonomy): Eukaryota > Metazoa > Chordata > Aves > Passeriformes > Sylviidae > Cettia > Cettia cetti. Next base: position 4,332 of record VZUI01092906.1, on the reverse strand, counting down.
AACTCTGTCTCGGGGTTCAACTGCAGCAAACCCGTTCCCCACCGCTGGCCTGAGGCGTGGTCCTTTTGGAGTCCTGACACTCAGCAGTTGGAAATGCAGTTAAAAGATGTCAGGGGAGGTTTAGGTTGGATGTCAGGGCAGGGTTAGGTTGGATTTTGGGAAAGGTTCATCCCCAGAGGGTGCTGGCACTGCCCAGGCTCTCCAGGGAATGGGCACAGCCCTGAGCTCTTCCAGGATGCCCAGGGTGGGATTGTTGGGGGCACTGGGCAGGCACAGGGGTTGGACTCTGTGATCCTTGTGGGTTCTTCCATCTCAGGACATTCCATGATTCTGTGATTTTGCCCTCCATCTGCACCTAGGAGTGCACTTCCTCACCCAGGATGAGAGGGCCCCGAGAGCCCTAGCACCGAAGGCAGAACCTGTGTGGCTGACAAACACCACTCCAATTTTTCTGCTGGTGAAATTTGAAATAAAAATATAGGGAATGAGGAGTTAATTCAATTAAACATTTTCCCACCCACATTTTACCTTTCCTCACCACTCAGGGGAATCATTCATGGAAAGTATATCACCAGCAGACTTATTTTTACCATTATTTTTAACTTAATGAGTATACCTTCCACATCAGAGGGAAAGTACAAAGGTTAAATTTTACATTAAGATCACATTGCAACATGGTATGCAAATATCCCTATGCAAATCTAGAGCCGGCAGAAGATAAATGTGTTATATTTTTAACCAGTTAACTATGACTGTGAAGTATGGTGCAAGATATTCAGTAGTTTCATTTTATATCTTTCTTGTAAATAATGCATAAAGTATGTAGATGTTGTCAAAATATGATGAAGCTATTAGCTTTATAGTTTTCATAGTTAAGAATGTGTTCAGCATGTAGCTCCTAATAACTCATTTCGAAACGCAGACACCATTATAAAATATTTCTTGTTCAAGTGAAAGTTATCATGTGACATAATGATTTTGCTTAAAACCAAGTTAAATGAGGAGTAAAATTAAACAATATTGCATGAATTGTGTTTGACTAATTTTGTGTCACATTATATTAGCCGAGCTTTCAAAATATGTGTTAATGACAAATAGTGTAAGCCCCTAACATACTTTATATGTCTGTAAAATCACCCTTAAGTCATTAGCTTTTAAAGGTTCATTTTGTTTGCAGTTTTTGTAGCCACTGGCTTTTTAGTGATTACTTTTGTCTATGAAACTAGACATGATTAAAAAAGAGATATTTTACATAAGTCTTTGGGACTTATTGCCATATTATGGGGGCATAGTGTGTGCATTAAAACAATGCCTAATAATTGATGAGCTCTACACTTTGGAGGTAAACAGAGTTAAGGGTGAATTTTAATGTTTACATTGTATTTACATAAGAATCACGCTGAGCTCTTAATCAACAGTTTGCTTTTTTTTTATGTCTGAATTTATCCCTTCCCTGCTGCAAAAATCTTTCATTCCAAAAGCAGAAAAAGCATTACAGATCCCTGGGTTTGATTCCAAAATTGTAAAATCAGAGAATCTCAGGATAATTTGGGTTGGAAGGTCTTCAGTGATCCCCTCATTGCACCCCTGCTGTGGGCAGGGACACCCTGAACCAGCCCAGGTTTTCCAGTGCTCCATCCAGCCTGGTCTTGGACACTTCCAGGGATGGGACAGCCACCAAAATGCCCAAATTTGTTTCAGTAAGAGAAGTGCTTACTTTGATGTGTTGTAAGTCCACCAGAGTTTAGCAATGGGGACTTGCAGCATTCACAGCACAAGTGGAGAAACTTCTTTAGCCTTCTTGTGTCTGGGGTGAGACTGTATATATTCATTGTATTAAATAATATTAAATATTTCATATTTTATATACAAGTGTATTTATAGATATAAAATATCTATATATATATACACATATTATATATGTGTGTTTATACATTTATATATAGAATATATGTTTTTATATACATTTTTATATAGAGATATCTGTATATATTCATATATATAGGTATATAGAGATAGATATCTATGTATTTATTATATATTGAGATACATATACATTATATATTATATATCTCTATCTATCTATCTATCTATCTATCTATCTATCTATCTATCTATCTATCTATCTATCTATCTATCAGTAAAAATCTGCACTGGTTTCTTTTCTGGATGGGATTTTGGACATATCCAAGCCTTCACACCCCAATGGACATCTCCAGTCTTTATTTAACCATTTCCCTGATTTTTTTCTGCTGTTTTCTCCCCTCTGTCCCATCACAGGGATTTCAGTGAGGTGTCTGCCCCAGCACTGGTCACTGGGAAACACAGACTGGTCTTTGCAGGTGACACTAGGGCCAGGCAAGGACAACCCCAGCTCCTGAGTTTCTCCTCAGAGGAAAAAAAAAAAAAGACTCTTTATGTGGTGATCTCTTCCTATATATATTTAGTTTTTAAGAAAAAAAAAAAAAAAAAAGGAAAAAAAGCCCCTCCCAATGGACTGGAATGATTCTGGATGGCTGTGGGAGGTAAGGGCAGGACACTGATGGGGGTGGGAAGGGGCAGGAGGAGGCAATGTGGTGTTTTTCAATGTTTCAGTGCTCAAGTTCTTTGATAAAATCTTCATTCTGCCCACCCTACCCCAGTGCCTTAGAAAGCTACAGCTTTATCTCCAGAATTTTCCCTCTGGACACTTGTCAGAACAAAGAGTATGGACTTTGCATATCATTTATCCTCTTGTATATAAGGAGCTTGTCACATCTTAATGTTGAACCTCACCAGAGAGCAGACCTCTGGAGCACTCCGAGCTCTGCTTTGCATTTGGGTGGGAAAAGCAGATCCACAGGGCTGCTCTGGCTCCTTGCTGCATCCAGGGCTGTGCCCCTGCTCCTGCCCACGTGCCATGGGCTCCCTGCCACGGAAGAGGGGCAGCAACAACCTGGGCAGCAATGGTGCCTGCTGGAAATCCCTTCTGGGTGCCCAAGTTCCTTTATTTGCTGCTTTCAGCGAACTTCTGGTGTGCCTTTGTAGCATGGCCACGATGTTAAAGTGGCTCAACTTCTTTGGCAATTCAGTAAGGGTGAGTTGGTGCTGTTTGTGTGCATGCTACTCTGGAAAATTAATAAAAAAACCTGACCCTAAAACGAGATTGCATAAATGTCCTGATATATTGCCATGGTTTGAACCCAAAGCTTTCAGGATAATGTGTGGCCATTGTTTGCTGTGGAGGAAAGAGTTTGTTGTCCCATAGGGAGTTGTCCTGGCTGGAGACAGGGAGGATGTGGATCCTGTGGCTGGGAGGGAGAGGCTCCTCCAGGGCTGAGGTGCCAGTGTGGCTCCAGGGTGGAGGGATGCTCCATGAAGGGCCAGGAGCTGGCTGAAGAAATGAGGCATCAACATTTCTCTGCTCTTTTGGTTTCTAAAAGTAGAGGTCACAGTGAGGAATTGAGCACTCCTGGCACAGCGATCAGTGAGGACAGATGATCCTCAGCCATTGGGGACAGCACAGGCTCCAGCTGAAGCTCTTTCCTTATCCATGGGACTTTCCTGCATTGCACTTGCCTCTTCAAGTGTTTAATATCAGGATTTTCTGAAACACATTCTGAATATTGGAGGGTTTTGTGTGAGGCCCACTGAGGTCCCTTCACTTTGCTGAGTTCCAGATGAGTCGGGGGGAAGCTCTGTGGCCTTCCTGACAATTTTCACAAGAGAAAAGTTGCCAAGGAGCCCTTTGAACAGCAGAATGGTTGGAGATGGGCCTGATCACATTGATGAATACCCTGCTGACTCCTGATTAATACTCTGGGTTGCACTGATCCCAGAGCAGCACTGGCTCTGCCACAGTGGTACCCTGAGCTGACTGAACTGGTTGTTGCCACAGAATTTCTGGGAGATCAGCAGAAGAAAAACAAAGCAGGTGAAATGGATGGCTCGCAGTCAAGCTGTTTAAATATTTATAAAACAGTTAGCTAAGATTCAGGATCCATTTAACATAGCCAAATTTGATATGTTAAGGTGAATAATTGCTCTTCTGTAATGCAATTCCACTTATTTATTTATTTATTTGGTCCTTATAATCAGATCACTGCTTTGCCAATGACTTGAAGAAAGATTTGGAAAGTCCTGAATTGTCCTTGGATCAGGCTCTGAATAAGAGTAAAATGTCAATCTGAAATTAGGAGTTTTTTTGGAAAGACTTGTTGATTTTCTTTTCTGTGTTGAGATCAGAACTAGGAAGAGGAAAAGGAAACGGGTAAATATGAGAAGAGAAGAGAAGAGAAGAGAAGAGAAGAGAAGAGAAGAGAAGAGAAGAGAAGAGAAGAGAAGAGAAGAGAA
>VZUI01092897.1:3111-13417 GCA_013401135.1 Cettia cetti | reverse complement strand
CCCCCCCCCCCCCCCCCCCCCCCCCCCCCCCCCCCCTTCCCCCCGCTCACCTGTAGGGATCCAGGTTGCAGACGGTGACAGCCGGGAACATTTTGTGCTCGGAGTGCATGGACATGGTGAGCACCACGGGGTAGGCCCAGAACTGGCTGCACATGAGGGCGAACTGCCAGTAGAGCATGGCCAGGCTGGCCAGCAGCAGCAGCGTCCAGAACGCCGTCTTCATGCGGTTGCTGCCCGAGCACACCAGGCGCACGGTGCCGTGGATGGTGCTGTTCTTGCAGAAGAACTCAAACATCTCCTGGAAGGAGCCGTAGAGCTCGATCAGCCCCTCCTGCCCGGCCGCTGCCGCCCGCGGCTGCGCCTCCAGCACATCCATCCTCTACGGGAGCTCCTGGGACGGGGGACAGAGGGGAACTCAGGGAAGGGCTTTTACAAACAGGCTTTTCCCAAAGGGGATTCTCCAAAAGAGGTCTTTTCCCAAAGAGGTCTTTTCCCAAAGAGACCTTTTCCAAAAATGTCTTTTTTCCAAATAGGCCTTCTGCAAATGAGCCTTTCCCAAGGAGACCTTTTCCAAACGGGTTATTTCCAAATGGGCCTTTTCCTAAGGAGGCTTTTCCAAACGGGCCTTTTTTCCTAATAGGCCTTCTTCAAACGAGCCTTTCCCAAAGAAACCTTTTCCAAAAATGCCTTTTTTCCTAAAATGCCTTCTTCAAACGAGCCTTTCCCAAAGAAACCTTTTCCAAAAATGCCTTTTTTCCTAAAATGCCTTCTTCAAATGAGCCTTTCCCAAAGAAACCTTTTCCAAAAATGCCTTTTTTCCTAAAATGCCTTCTTCAAACGAGCCTTTCCCAAAGAAACCTTTTCCAAAAATGCCTTTTTTCCAAATGGGCCTTTCCTGAGGAGGCCTTTTCTAAGGAGGCCTCTTCAAAGAGGCCTTTTCCAAATGGGCTTTTCCAAAGAAGTGTTTTCCAAATGCGCTTTTCCCAAAGCAGCCCTTCCAAACAGGCTTTTCCAAAGAGGCCTCTTCCAAAAAGACCTTTTCTAAACAGGCCTTTCCAAAAATGCTTTTTTTTCCCCAAAAACGCCTTTTTCAGATGGGTCTTTTCATCAAAAGAACCTCTTCCAAAGAAGGTTCTTCTCCGCCTCCATCAGATCTATCCTCTACAGGAGCTCCTGGGACGAGGGACAGAGGGGACCTCAGGGAAGGGCTTTTACAAAGAGGATTTTCCCAAAGAGACCTTTTCAAAAAATGCCTTTTTTCCAAAAATGCCTTCTTCAAATGAGCCTTTCCCAAAGAGGCCTTTTCCAAATGGGCCTCTTCTAAGGAGGCCTTTTCCAAAGGGTTTTTTTCCAAAGAGACCTTTTCCAAAAATGCCTTCTTCATATCTGCCTTTTCCACAAAGCCTCTTCCAAAGAGGTCTTTTCCAAAGAGGTCTTCTCCCAAGGAGGCTTTTCCCAAAGGGGATTCTCCAAAAGAGACCTTTTCCAAAAACGTCTTTTTTCCAAATAGGCCTTCTTCAAATGAGCCTTTCCCAAAGAGGCCTCTTCCAAACAGGCTTTTTTGCAAATGGGCCTTTTCTAAGGAGGCCTCTTCCAAAGGGTTTTTTTCCAAAGAGACCTTTTCCAAAAATGCCTTCTTCGAATCTGCCTTTTCCACAAAGCCTCTTCCAAAGAGGCTTTTCCAAAAGGGGATTTTCCCAAAGAGGTCTTTTCCCAAAGAGACCTTTTCCAAAACAGGCTTTTTCCAAATGGGCCTTTTCTAAGGAGGCCTCTTTCAAAGAGGTTTTTCCCAAAGAGGCTTTTCCAAGAGGTTTTTTTCCAAAAGGTTTTTCCAAAGAGGCTTTTCCAAAGAGGCTTTTCCAAAGAGGCTTTTCCAAAGAGACTTTTCCAAAGAGGCTTTTCCAAAGAGGTTCTTCCAAGAGGCTTTTTCTAAGAGGTTTTTTCCAAGAGGTTTTTCCAAGAGGCCTTTTCCCAACAGGCCCTTTCCAAAGAGGCTTTTCCAAAGTTGCCCCTTCCAAAAAAAACTTTTCCAAGCAGGTCCCAACCAAGTTTGCAGTTAGGAAAACCTTAAAATAAAAGTGCAGAGAGTCTGAATCCAGGAAGATCCCCAGAATCAGGAGCCAGGAAGGAGCAAAAATCCCAAATTCTGCTGGTGGGGAGGAATTGGGAGGTGTTTTCCCACACTTCCATAGGATTCCTCTGCCAGTGTGGATTTGGGACTAACGCTGGGGAGTTTGAGGCCAAAAAAAAGGAATTTTTCTTTTCTCCAAGGACTCCAAGGAGCAGGGTTCAATCCTGAAGTGTCACCTCCCTGTGGATCCACAGGGATTTGTAATTCATGATTAAGGGAATATTTCCAGTGGAATATTCTGCTTGATGGGCTCAGAACCACTGTGGCTCCACCCCCATGGCAAAGAATTAGGGAAAATTCAATTTTCAGCTGGTTGAGTTAGAAGCTGGTTTTAATTTTTGCTGTAGGATCTCATTCTGCAGAAGAAACAGGATGAGATTTCTCTCTGAACTCCCCTCCAAGGTGAAATACAGGAGGTCCAGACAGGAATTTCGGGATGGAAATGGAGAAAAAACACCTCAGTTGGAAGCACAGAGGGGATGAGCAAAATCAGGGTGCCCCCGACCCTTTCCAAACCCTTCCCAAAATTTTCCCAAATTCTGGATAAAGAATTCAATTTTAAAATTGAATTCTAAAATTCTAGAAACCACCAGAAATGAAATAAAATCACTCTTGTGGTGTTTCTGAAGACCAAAATAATAATTGATGTTGTTAACAACGATTTTGCCACATAAATAGGAATTTAAGTCTCTGGATTTTACAGCAGTGAAAAGGCAGCACAGAAATCAAAAATCACTCAAAAGAGCGGCATAAATACAAACAAAAATCCAGATTTCTTTTTTTCCCCCTTCTCCCAGTAATTAAAACATCTCCTGTGGTGATTCCAGGGATAATTCCAGCTTTTCTGAGGATGGGAAACTGGCTCTGGTGGCAGTTGGGGACATTTCCACGTCCGGAAGGTGACACGGAGCAAGGTGTGAATTTCCAACGTGACAGCAGCAGGTGAATCACCCTGCCCATTATGTCATTACAAGAAGTTTACTGAGTCCAAACTTTAGGGCAACCTTAGCTCCAAATAATTAAAAAAAAAAAATTTAGGGATACAGGGATAGAGTTTGAGGAGAGGAGAAGAAAGTAAAGAATTGTTGGAAGAGGTTTTGTGATAATGAATTTAAAGCTCTGAGTCTTTATCCATGATAGCCATCTTTATCAATTATTCCTTTTTTTTTCCACGTGAGAAAATGGGGAAGAAAAGGAATAATTATCCAAAGGCAATGCTAAAAGACTCTACTCCTTGCTCATGAGGAAATGGGGAAGAAAAAGAATAATTACCCAAATGAATGCTAAAGGAATTTATCAAACACTTATTCTTTAATATTTTTTTTAATCTCTGATTTTGACTCTAAAAAGCCCCAGGCAAAGCCTGGTTTTCAGAGATAATTCAGTTTTCAGGCATTCTGAGTGGGGTTTTATGTTTATAGTGAAGTCACCCCCTTTAAACCTGCATAGTTCAAATTAATTAAATTACCACAGCAAAATAACTCCGAAACAATCTGGAAAACAGCCCAACCCAACCTTTACAGCTTCAAATATAAAAAAAACAACACACATTAAAAAAAAAAAAAAATTCAATTCTAACCAAATCACAGCCCCTTCCCCACTGTACCTTGGCAGAAACTCTGAACTTTCGGAGAAGCCACCAAAGCCTGGGGTTAACCCTGAGCAGAAGACAACCCTGGCCCCAGGTGTGGGATTTGGGGGAGCAGTGGGAGCTGTCCAGCTTTTATGGGGCCCAGTGACCTCAGAAGGGGCAGGGCTGGAGGAGGAGATCACGGGGATCACCCGGAGCAGGATCAGGGAATCACAGAACTGGACAGACGGGTTGATGTGAAGGTCACGGCGGGGCTGAGCGGGGCTGAAGCTGCTGCCGTGCTCACCTCGGGGATTTTTCCCCTCATGATCAGTCATAGTTTCTAGGGAAATAACCCTGGGTGCCAGGGGGTTCTTCCCACTCTGGATTTTCCCATCTGGGAGGATCTTTCTGCTCTCTGGGTTGCTTTGCAGAGGATCCCAGGGAGCCCTCAAGGGATCACGTCCCACAGCGGAGTCGCAACAGAGCAGTGTGGATTTCCTCCTGCTTCCTCAAGAATATTGCTAGCCCATCCCAATCCCATCCTAATTCCATCCCAGTCCCAGCCCAATCCCATCCTGATTCCATCCCAATTCCATCCCAGTCCCAGCCCAATCCCATCCTAATTCCATCCCAATTCCAGCCTAATTCCATCCCAGTCCCAGCCCAATCCCATCCTAACTCCATCCTAATTCCATCCCAGTCCCAGCCCAGTCTCATCCTAATTCCATCCCAATCCCATCACAGTTCCATCCCAGTCCCATCCTAATTCCATCCTAATTCCATCCCAGTCTCATCCCAGTCCCATCCCAGTCCCATCCCAGTCCCATCCCAATCCCATTCCCAATCCCATCCAGGATTCAAGTGCTGAGATGAAAACAGAACCAAATCAACCCCATTTTAATCAGGATTTGGTTCAAGAGTGGCAGAAGTGACGGAGAAACGGATTCAGGGCACCCTGGAGAATTTCCAGGATTATTTTTGACACTTCCCCAGGTGGAAAAGAGCTCTGCGGGAAGTTTTTTAAGGTAAAAATGGGAATATTTGGGGTCCAGATGAAGTTTAGAGTCCCAATTATTTTTGACACTTCCCCAGGTGGAAAACAGCTCTGTGGGAAGTTTTTTAAGGTGAGAATGGGAATATTTGGGACCCAAATGATGTTTAGAGCCCCAAATCAGAGCCTGCCTTTCCAAATTGGATTTTCTCTCCCACTGGAAGCTGTGAAATATCAGCATTTGCAAAAAGAAGATGGAAATTTTTGTGAAATTTGATTTGGAAAGAAGAAGGAAAGGACAAAGGTGAAGGGAAACAAACTCCCCTGATTGTGACTGATTTCAATTCTACCCACACTTGATTTATGTTCTAGAAACACCAAAACTCAGAATGCTCCTCTCAGCTTTTTAAATTATTATTTAAAGGATTAAAAGATTCAAATCCTACAACTCTCACAAACCATACCTGGAACCTGGTTTAAATTAAAAAAAAAAAAAAAATAGAAATTTTTTAATAAAAAAAGAAACCCAGCGGAACAAAGAAGTGCAGCAGAGGCAGGTGAAGAGTTAATTAGCTGAAATCTCATTAATTCCTACCCACACTCGGTTTATGTTCTAGAAACACCAAAACTCAAAATGTTCCATACCTGGAACCTGGTTTAAATAAAAAAAAATAATAAAATTATTTTAGAAATTTTTTAATAAAAAAAAGAAACCCAGCGGAACAAAGAGCTGCAGCAGAGGCAGGTGAAGAGTTAATTAGCTGAAATCTCATTAAAGGCACGGGGAACCTCATTGTGTCACGTTCTGTCTCTGTCCCCCACCCTTCCTTCTCTCTTCACCCCGCGTTGTGCAATGGAAAATGCAACAATCGATGCCTGACAATGGAATTATTGCACAAGGACGGCTCCTGTTGCCTCACAACGGCAGCACCTCAGGAAAAAAAATAAAATAAACCAACAAACCCTGCAGAATTCCCTCCAGGAATTTTGTTTCCCTTGTGGGAAATAGGGGGAAAAAATTCAAAATTTTCCCAGTTCTGCTGGAGGGCTTTTATGGATGCTGAAGTAGGAGAGAAGGGGAAAGAAAACACCCTCACTGCTTTAAAATGTGGATTTTTGTCGGTTTTTTTCCTTTCAAAATGCAGAGATTGTGGAGATAAGAGCCCTGAGAAAGTCCTGTGGGTTTGCAGGGCTGTAATTAGAAATTCTGAGTAAGGCTGGAAATGTTGATTAGGGCTTGTAAGGGAGGGAAGGAGAAAATGTTCTGTGTGTCCTGAGCACCTTGGACATGCCCAGAAGGTTCCTTTTGCCACTGGTTGATTTTAATTTGTTGATTTCCGTGTTTTCACATCCTATTTAATTGATAAAGGCAGCAGAAATAAAGAAAATGAAGGAATTGTAAAGAAAATAAAGGAATTTTGCCATTTTGCTTGGAAGTTATCACATACAAACTCTGCCTTTGGCCCTACATTTAATTATTATTAAATTAGAATATATTTTATATATTTTTTCACCTCCTCTCTCTCCATCACCTTGGGATGAACTTTCCAAAACCTGCCTTTGTTCCGAATTATCTTCCTCTGCCTTTATTCCAAATTTTCCTCCTCTCTCTCCATCTCCCTGGGATGAAGTTCCCAAACCCCAGCTGCCTTTATTCCAAATTATCCTCTGCCTTTATTCTGAATTATCCTCCTCTGCCTTTATTCCAGATTTTCCTCTCTGCCTTTATTCCAAATTATCCTCTGCCTTTATTCCAAATTTTCCTCTCTGCCTCTATTCTGAATTATCCTCCTCTGCCTTTATTCCAAATTTCCCTCCTCTGCCTTTATTCCAAATTTTCCTCTCTGCCTTTATTCCAAATTTTCCTCTCTGCTTTATTCCAAATTTTCCTCTGCTGCCTTTATTCCAAATTTTCCTCTCTGCCTTTATTCCAAATTTCCCTCCTCTCTCTCCATCCTCTCTCCCCACCTCCCTGGGATGAAGTTCCCAAACCCCGGCTGCCTTTATTCCAGATTATTCTCCATCTCCCGGTTTTCCAGCGCTGCCTTTTCCCATTTTCCCTGGGGGTTTTTGGGACGGAGCCATCCCCATCCCTGCGGGTGCCCTGCCCCAGCAGAGGCGGGGTGTGGAGGAGGAGAAATCCTGCCCTGGGGAGAATTTCAGGCGATTTTTAATCCCGAATTCAGAGCCGGCTTTATCCCCTTCCCCTCGTTCCAAAACCTCTCCCACTGAGACATTAATTTTGAAGAATTAAGAACTTTTAAGAAAGTTAAGATTAGAGTTGCTGAATTAGTTAAAGTAGCTAGATAAGCTTTGTTAACAGCAGCAGATCGTAGATAAGCTATCAATAACTCTTTGCTTGTCATTTTTATGTTCATGTAGCTGTGCACGTAGTGAAAAACAAAATGTGATAAACAGATCTCAAGAATACAAGAGAGTTTGCAGATTTCCTCTGCTTGAAGGAAATTGAACACAGGAAACTCTAAATTCTACCAAGATTTCATTTGTCACAACGCATGAAAAGGTAGAAAGGTCAGAGTGAGGAAGACTCATTTTACTTCCTCATTTCTGGGGACCCCTCCCCAGAATAGACCCCCGACTCATTTCAGGGAACAAACTCCGCCTGCTTAATTGCCTTTCTCCCAATTAGCACACGAAGGGGCAGTGACAGGGGTATGAATATGCATTTATATTTTGTATATTCAACACTTCTGTAAATAAAAGGCTTTGTAATTCCCTGTGATCTTTGCAGTGCGCATCAGGGAATTATCTCAGCGCTGCCCACGTCACAATAAACATTCTAACTTTTCACAATAAACATTTCTAACTTTAAACTGTTAGAGAGTTTTTGCCCCTCACAGTTGGATATTGATATTAGATCAATATTCATATTTTAATAATTCACTGCCCACATCGCAATAAACACACACTTCCTAACTTTAAACTGTTAGAGAGTTTTTGCCCCTCATAGTTGGATATTGATATCAGATCGATTCATATTTTAATAATTCACTGCCCACATCGCAATAAACACACACTTCCCAACTTTAAACTGTTAGAGAGTTTTTGCCCCTCATAGTTGGATATTGATATCAGATCGATTCATATTTTAATAATTCACTGCCCACATCGCAATAAACACACACTTCCTAACTTTAAACTGTTAGAGTTTTTGTCCCTCATAGTTGGATATTGATATCAGATCGATATTCATATTTTAATAACTCACCACATTTTCTCCCCTCACACTCCAGCCCGCTTTCCCTGCCTGGAATGGGCTCTGCTCCCCTCCCTGATCCCCTCCCAACCCCAAATCCTGTGGGGTTCCCACTCCCCCGGGCTCCCTGCCCTGCCCTGCCCAGCCCTTGCTCTCCCCAACCCCTGCAAGCAGAATTCCCCTTTCTTCAGGAGAGCTTCCAGATGTTGCTTCAGCCTCCCTTTCATCCTGCCCTCAAAAGCTGCTGCATTCCTGCATTTTCTGCACGTTTGCCTGCTCTCCTGAATGCCACTGGAATCCCTGAATTGCCTTTTTTTTTTTTTTTTCCCCTCTGGGAATATCTGAATTGCCTTTCTTTTTCTGTCTGGGAATGCCTGAATTGCCTTTTTTTTCCCCCTCTGGGAATGCCTGAATTACCTTTTTTTTTTCCCCCTCTGGGAATGCCTGAATTGATTTTTTTTTTTCTCTCTGAGAATCCCTGAATTGCCTTTTTTATTTCCCTCTGAGAATCCCTGAATTGCTTTTTTTTTTTTTCCCTCTGGGAATGCCTGAATTGCTTTTGGAGCTGAATTCCTGCATTTCCTGCATGTTTTCCTGCTCTCCTGGAATACCTGTGCAGCTCTGCACACCAAAATTTCCTCTCAAAAATCCCTGAATTGCTTTTCTTTTCCCCTCTGGGAATCCCTGAGTTACTTTTTGAGATGAATTCCTGCATTTTCCGGATGTTTTCCCCCCCTCCTGGACTGTCAGTGCAGCTCTGCACACCAAAATTTCCTCTCAAAAATCCCTAAATTGCTTTTTTTTTCCCCTCTTGGAATCCCTGAATTTATTTATTTTTTGTTTTCCCTCTGGGAATCCCTGAATTTTTTATATATTTTTTTTCCTTCTGGGAATCCCTGATTTATTTTTTTTTTTTCCCTCTGGGTATCCCTGAATTGTTTTGCCTCTGGGAGTCCCTGAATTGTTTTTCTTCTGAGAAAATCCCCTGAACTGCATCTTTGAGCCTTGGCTGGGGGATTTCTCTGGAATTATTCCAAGGGATCAGTGCCTGCAGATTTGGGATACCCAAAAGCTGCCAAACCTGCTCCGGGCAGAGGTGAACACCCCTTAACCCCTGCCGAGCTCCTCACGGCACGCTTTTATCCCCGATTTTCCAAAATAAAACTCCCTGGCAAAGCTCCCGAGCACACGTGAATAACCTGCTAATCACCAGCCGTGGAAATATTCCTTAATTACCGCTGCGGAATGAGCTGGCCGCACGTCAGCCCTGCCCTGGGTGCAGAGGGATAAAATCCAACCTCAGCACCAAAATCCTTCCCGGGATGAGCCAGCATTCATTTCCCCTCACTCACCTGGCCCAGCAGGGAGGCTGCAGCTGCTCCTGGCATCCCTCTGGAGCAACAATTCCTGGGGGTTTTTGGGATTCTCTTCCTCTTCTTGTTTCTTTATTTCATCAGCTTTGTGCTCGCACTCCGGATCTGTCACCTCTCAAATCCCAAATATTCCCAGGGTGAGATCCTTGCTGGAGGATGGGGATTTTTGGGATTTTCTTCTTCTTTCTTTACTCGCTTTTCATCAGCTTTGTGCCCCGCTCCAGACCTGTCACCTCCTCAAATCCAAATATTCATTCCCAGGGTGAGATCCTTGCTGGGAGATGGGGATTTTTGGAATTCTCTTCTTGTTTCTTTACTCACTTTTCATCAGCTTTGTGCTCCCTCTCCGGATTTGTCATTTCCTCAAAATCCCAAATATTCATTCCCAGGTGAGATCATTCCTGCGGGATGGGGATTTTTGGAATTCTTTTCCTTTTCTTCTTTCTTTACTCACTTTTCATCAGCTTTGTGCCCCCATTCCGGATCTGTCACCTCCTCAAATCCCAAATATTCATTCCCAGGGTGAGATCCTTGCTGGGAGATGGGGATTTTTGGAATCCTCTTCCGAGACAATCAGGGCAGGCAGGGCTTGGAGAGCTCCAAACCCTTCTGGCTCTGCGGACATGCAAGGTGCAAGCACGCTGCAATTCCAGACACCATCACTCCGTCCTGAAACGAAGCCAAAAATCCCGCAGGCAGCGGCTCCAATTCCTGGAAAAAAAGGTGGGGAGCGCTCCCGGCTGCTGGAAGGAGCCCCAAAAGCGATTCCCGAGGCTTGGCAGCAATTCCCGGGGTTAATCAATCCAGGAACTGCGGCTGGGAACTGGAGCAGATGTCAACAAGAGGAAGAGGAGCTCCAGTGTGGCACCGAGGGAAGGAGAGGATGAAGAAACCGGGAACCGACTGCGCAAGGGCAAAACAGTCATTAGCAAATCCTAATTAAAACCGGCGATTGCGCAACGCCCGTGTCAGCCGGCCTTCCTCTCCCAAACTTTTTTTTTTTTTTTTTTTTTTTTTTTTT
>VZUI01092896.1:0-63436 GCA_013401135.1 Cettia cetti | reverse complement strand
TTCCTTCCTTCCTTCCTTCCTTCCTTCCTTCCTTCCTTCCTTCCTTCCTTCCTTCCTTCCTTCCTTCCTTCCTCTGTAAAACTTATTCAGGTAGGATTTTCTGTCACTGTGGTCCTGTGCTGTCCCTTACTGACAGCGACACCCCAGGCTGACTGAACCATCTATACAGTTACCCCTGTAGGTCCACAGATCTCTGCACCTGCTGCCCTAAACACTATGTTCAAGGGTGAGGAGAAACAGATAAAGCAGATACAAATATAAAATATTTGAACAATACTAAACCTATATTAGTAGTTAGTAGAAATTTGTTAACTCCAAATGGCATAATTTCACCCCAAATAAAATCAATGGGAAGAGACTGTTTCTCTGTGTGTGTGTTTGTTTTGTTGCTACAGTTTTTTTGTTGCTAAGATTTTATCTGGAGCTTCATGTGGGCCCATACAAAGACACTGTTGCAAAGTGTAGAGAGATTAACTCAAAAATACCAAGAATATTCAAGTTAACTGCTTCAAAATAACACATTATTGGAGAAAAAAGAAAGAGAAAAATGTCTTTCTTTAAAATTGGAAAACTGGTGAGCTGTTTTTTGCTGGAATTTTCTAAAATTGTTCATCTTAGAGTAGACATCTGTCATGGGCCATATCAGTCTGAACAGTTTAAATATGGCAATAATTGGCAATTCAAAGCAGGTTCTTAAAGACAAAAATTTTAATCAACCTTAGCTAAAAGCATTTATTGGAAGTAAAATAATACAAATCAATAAAAAAATCCTTGTAGCGTGTAGGTGAACAGAGCTGTACGGTTTCCACAAGGCCTATCCATGTGTACATAGTTATGAGTACACAGTTAGGAAACTGCCTTTGAAAAAAAGTCTTTAAGCTAAGGCTGAAAAAGAAAACAGAAAAGCAACCACCAAACAGTTAAAGGTGTCATTTTTTAGAGCACAACACATCTGCTTCTTCTAAATTTATTTTCAGAGTTCAAAAGACATCAACTAATTATCTGCCAAATGCAGTACTATTGTTTGAATTGCATACATCTTAGTTGAAAAACACTTTTATTACCCTAATGCCTTCTACAAACATTTTTTTTCTGCCATTTTGTAATACACTACACAAATCTCCCAGGCACATTGAAAAGAAAATAATTTTCCAATTATCTTAGGAGTCAAAGGCGTTTCAAACTTTATGACAGGAATACTGTGGGCTGATTTTCAATGGAGAAAATTAATCTCTGAGGTTTTAGTAATTGAAAAAACTAGTAATGTTTTTGAATCATTAATGCACATCATTTTTCAAGGCAGTCTGAATCCTTTTTATTGAGGTATTTCCAAAATTTCTTTATTGGGACAAAGAGATACCTTCTGGACACTTAGGTCAGTCTCTGTGAATGCTTCAGTTTCCAAGGAGTAACTTCAGCTGGCAAGAAGTAACATTCACTTCATTCATTTTATGGCTATTTTTAAAAGCATAATGAAAATAAACAGTTAAATAATAACAATAAACTGAAAAGATTTGCAGCATTCCTCAATTCTGCTGTGTCCCCTCCTGTCACATTAATCACAAATATTGCTGTGCTTTGGATACTTCTAGATCTTTCCTGAAATGATTAACCAACACACGTCACCTTCTACCTACATTAACCTCATGCTTATTAGAAAAGTATGAAGCTACTGAACAGCTGATGCCTATTTTGATATCCAGTTCTTGTAGAGTGAAAATGTCTGTGCCAGAGATAATCTGTCAATCTGTGATACACAGCTCTTTAGCAGAAGCTGGTTGCTTGTATTATGCAGGGAAATCTTTTCACAAAATATTGAAGAAATCTTCAAGACAGATTAAACAGCCGCAGCAGCACTATCATCTTAATCAGAATAACAGTACCCAAATAGCAACTGACTTTTCCATCTGTGAGATCTCTAAGCAAAAGTCAGGTTTTTTCTTTTTTCTCTTCTCTTTTTTTTTTTTTTTTTTTTTTTTTTTTTTTTTTTTTTTTTTTTTTTTTTTTTTTTTCTCTCCACTAGAATATGAAGAAAGGCTGTGAAAAGTGAGTTTTGTTGTTTTGGTTTAAATTGGTTTCACCAGGTAGACAATTTGAAATAAAAGCCTAAATGTCTCTCACAAATCCTTAGCACTTCTGCTCAGCTGGTATTAAGGCTTTTGAACTGAAAGAAATAGGATGACTGCTTCCCCAATTTAAAAAGAGGAAACATCAACAGAAAAAGCTATTTACCGGGGCTATAGTGAACTAGCTACTATACTGTGTAGGAAATGAATTTTAATTTTCTCAAAATTGCTTAGTAGGTTAGTTTGCTCAGCCAAGTAATTCTTCTGGTTAATAGCTTTTCACGAGATTTTGCCATTACAGATATATTGGAATTCATATTCTGCAGTAATAATACAAGGGGATTTTAATTCAAGACCTGTTTAAAGCAATTTTGGTACAGATGTAACTATTGCATCATTTTTCCAGTGAAAATGGTGTTAGGTGGATCCCTTAAGTTTTAAAATGGATCCAACATAGTTGAGATACGATTCCACAAGAAAAGTAGTTAGGCATTTTCCATTTTAATCCATTGATATTTAAATATTTCATGGCACCCTTTACATTATGAAGTAGTGTATTATATTTTCAAGGTGCTATTAAATCATCTGTGAAACTCCTCATGGAAAGCTTTGAAGAATCTCAACTACTGAAAACTAGGAAATAATAGTTGTGCTGAACCTTAATTTTTATATGAAGGGGAAAGTATTGATATTAACAATTTTCAGACAGCAGCATGCCTGAAAAACTTTCATACTTGCATCTGGATTTTCAATGTTAATTTCCTACACTTTTCCTAAAAATGTTATAAGCAGAGGGGGAAATTTTCACTCTCCCAAGGATACAAGTCTATGATCACAGTATGTGCTTTTACTTCCATCTTCAATACCCTTTTGGGTTTATATTCAGACTTCATCTCAAACTAAAGTAGACATCTAATGTGGGTCAGGAGAATGCTTATTGTGCCTAAAGTGATTAACTCAGATATGGATTTCTATGTTAATGGTGTCTAAAGTTAGGTGAGAGAAATACACCTCTGAAACAGGTTTATTAGATTCTCATATCCTATCAAGAGGAAGAAATTTTTCCTGTTATGCCACTGCATAAAGAGCTATGGAATTCATTCTTCTGACCATAGTGATAGAACAAAGGAAATATATATGTGTGTATATATATATATGTATATATATATATGTATATATATGTGTGTATATATATATATATATATATAACATAAAACCATATGTTGATTTCCCACAGTAAAATTAAAGCATCCAAGATATTTTCATTTTATGGGCTTAATTAGAGCTTTCCTTTTTTTTTCTTTTTTTCTTTATTTAAGCTGCTTTTGCTGACAGTGATGTCAATTGTAGTTTAAAATGTACAGCTTGTTTAAGGAAGGGATGATTCCTGCATTTCATAAAAACTCAAACACAAGTCTGTTGCAGAAAAATAGCCTTTAAAACCAGCACAAACTGACAAAACTTTTGTTGTGTTTCCTAGAACTTCGAATCTGACTTCATTTTTTTTCCAACTCCTTGTAAATGATCCATAATTACAAATTGCTTTGATGACAGGTATTTTCTGTTCATACATTACGTCATAAATTTACTGATTTGGGCTTATTTGGGATATTACTGTCTATTTTCTTTCCACATATAAGGAACTATTGGCCTGTTTTCTTATCAGTTCATTTAATATTATTTGCTTCAAAAGAATAAGCCTAGATTTCTCAATATTATTATATTTTGAGTACTATCCACCTTGTAGAATATTTTTTCCTTATATGCTGTCCTTTTCATTTGTAAAAAATTTCAAGCACTGGTTTCTCCTTTCAGTAGCACTGTAAAATCTCAGTCAATCTGTTTGCATGAATTATTGTTTACCAAGGGAACAGAAAATCAGTCACTTACTAACTCCTGAAATCAATCAGGTTATGTAATATAATTTTATTTTAACTAAGAGATGTAGAGCGTTTCAAGACACAGATGCCCTAACAAAAATATCTCTAAACTTTTGCAAGGTTTCTTAATTTCCCCAGTGATCTTTACAATAACCTTGCTTGACTTTAGGGAGTGCCCTTCAAATCAGGTTTCAATTTTTCTGCCAGTGCAATGGCAATAACAATGCCTCCTTTCCTCTTATAAAATGTTAAAAGTCAGTCAAGAAACAATAACCAACTGCAATAAATTACTAGCAAACGTAATAGCAGTCTTCCACATATATTGAGGTAAAAACTCAAAATGAGGTGGTTTTTTTTTCACTGCTAAGATTATTTTCCATATATATAGTAGTTTTAATTTGGAAATTTCAAAATGTTTTCATCCAATTTGAAAAGACTTTTTCTCCTCTAGAACTGCTGTAACACCTGCCAGGAACTGTTATTCAGCTATCTTGCCTATTGCCCTCTGTGAAACTGGGTTTGGAACTGGATAATCTTTAATGCCCCTTCCAACCCAGGACATCATTCTGTGCTTCTATGACTCTATGATTGCATTTAATGATGTCCTTCTCAGGAAAATTTTCTTGGCCAGAATTACATTTCCATGGACAATTTGCTCATAATTCATCCCAACAAATCAACCTATATCTCCCAGAAGAATCTACAGTGGAATGTCTCCAGTTTGTTAGCAGAGGCAACCACAAACAACCTCTTCATCTCCCCCCAAAAGTGTGAGGTCTACCAGTTGAAATTTCTCCCCAAGGCACAGCCTAAAATTAATAATTCTATTCTTCCTCCAGTTTAGAATGAAAAAAAAAAAAACTGTTTAGGAAATTATATTTTTTATAACCTTATCTTCATTTTCTTTGGCACTTTTGAGTCTAAGTCAATAAAAGGGCTATCACAAGTCTGTAACAAAAACTATCGTCAGAATTCCCTGACTCAATTCACAATTTACACAGTCCTAGGTCTGAGCACTTTAAAAATGTTAGGTACTTTGGGAGAATTTAGTAGAAGGATAATATCCCTGATATCTTCATTGTAATTGAAGCTGATTACTGCTTCAGTGTTTTGCTGTGGCAAAATTTCAACCTTTCAGAGATTTCCTAAAGAAAGTCTCTTTTTCTTAAGTGATCCTCAGAGAGGTCTTTTTGCCTATCTAAAGGGAAACAGCTGAACTGACAGTTATATATCCTAACTTTGGGCATCTTACTTAGGTGTCTAAAGACATCAGCTCATCTGTTTCGTTTAGTCATTTAAAAGCCATCATTATAAATCAGCCATTATATCAGCTGGTGGGGAGGAAATTCTTAAGTGAAGCATCTAAAACCATCTGAAACATTTATCTTAAGGAGGGGTGTAACCAGCCTAGACTGAGGCCAGCTGGATTGTACCTAAAATTAGGTGCTTAACTGCTTCAGTTCAGGCATTCTGAGTCATACTCTGAATCACCCTGTACATCACAGTCTACAGAGATTAAAAAACCCTTAAAATTAAATGTTCATCTTTTAAATACTTGAAGTCATCACAAATATATCAACATCTGAGTAATGTTATGTAGGTGGCATTTATTCACTTTCCCATAGAGGTCATAGCTTTGATGGTATCACCACGGAAGTGGGAGCAGAGGAAATGAGATGCTTCATCACATTTATTTCAGTGGCCAGTAGATTTGCACCTTCCAAACAAAGGACATCAGAGAGGAGGGCTGAGCCTGACAGAGGTACCTGTGACACCGGGGCTGCAGTACAATCCACAGAAGGAGGCATTAGTAGCTATACGGATTCACTGAGACTGCTCAGTCAGGCAGTTTAGGAACTGACATTCGTGTTTTTGTAAGCTCAGAAGGGGTTGAATTTTTTGATTTTTTTCTTCACATGGGAAAAAGTATATTTGTATATATATTCAGTATTGTTGACTTCATTTTGTCATTTCATAAAGCATATTATGAAAGCTATATAGAAAGGCCATTATTCAGAGGTGCAACAAAGAAAGAATCAAAAATTCTATCAACAGTTTAAATACTTACTTAGTGAGGCTTCCCAAATTGGGATAACTGGGAAAAAAATGAATCAAATTCAAATAAATGACTATGGAAACAGAGTATTTAGATAGGCCAAAGTTCATAAGTATAGAAGCTGTTTGAAATATAGCCAGCCTTTTAAAAAAAACAAAACAGTGAGTCAATTAAAATAAAAGAGCAATGCAATTTGAAGGCTAAGTATGTATATGTGTGATTGTATGGCTGAATTAAATGTAATTGTTATTAATAAGTTAGATATTTTATAATAAATGCCACGTAGTTAATTGCAAGCAGAAATCATAGTATGTGGAATGGTAATATTAAATTGACAGTTCCATTAACCTCAGAAGGTCTTTCACTTACATGGGTGCAAGTCTGCTCAAGGACAAGGGGGTATACACAGTCTTTTCTTATCTCACACAGTATCAATTGAAGGAAAACTGGAAACTATTAGCAGTCTAACTGGGAGTACAACAATCTTCTTGTACACAGAAGTAGAGAACTATTTAAAGAAAATAATGATTCTGCACTCATTAGGCATAAAACCAGATTTCAGATAAGGATTTTTAAACATTGTAGAACAATTACATATCTGTATCTAGGACAGCATTGAATTACACATTTACTAAGAAATAAAGTTTAGAAAGACCAGGGTTAATTTCAGTGGTGTATCTTTCAGTTTCAGTTTAAAGGTGCTTAGAAAATACTTCATTTTATGAACAACTAAGATCAAAGGTATCAAAGTGTTTTAATGCACTAGGTCCTTTTTCACCCCTCAGGAGACTAACTTTCACTTCTGATTTATGGTACACATTAAATTAGCTTGGTAGTAGTCTCCATTAATCCCCTTGTCTATATATATGTCCGGATCCCAAACCCACTAAGTAATTTTGTGTGAGTGGCAAGCTTTGCTCAGGAGAAACTCTGGTCAGGGAAAGTGCATTGCAGGTCACTACTGACCTAAACTAGCAGAGAAAACCTCAGTGTTTGCCTATACCTAGTATGAGTCTAAATGGAAAAGGAGTGACTGACCAGAAACCCCTGAATTCACCACAGAACTTTTGACAATAGCTCACTGTATTTTGCCTATTTTGAAAGTCTCTTGACATTCCAGCTAATTTCAGTAACTCATGCTGACATAATAAACGCAAATTGCTTCAAGACATATTCATAAAAGCAATATACTTCTGCTTTCTTTTAGGTTTTGTTACTTTTGATACTGGCATAAATTATCCATGTATATGCTGTTCACAAAACAAGTGTAGCTAATGTCACCTAGTGTCATAGTGAAATTGCTTTGATATTTTTATTCATGATTGTACCTATTGTATCTTTATTTTATCTGTAATCTTCCAAGGTCTATTTCATTTTCCAATACAGGAAAAGTATGCTTTGTGGGTTAGTGAGTTAGTGAGTTTTCTCTTGCAGACCTATGGCAGAAATGGTTTGGCGGAGCACAGTTTTCCATCTACCTTACTTGATAACTGAGACATTTTGGAGTAGTCTCTCTAGACATAAATTTTCAAATTCAGCTGTATTTAAATATTAATTATTCACTAGTTGCTATAGTTCAACCAGGTTTGCAGGAACAGCATTTATTCTTAACTGAAAGACCCCAGTGAAAATCAAGACCTTACAGATACTAAAGAATTTGACTTGGTTCTTGTACTCTGTGTGTCTTCTTTTTCAGAAAAGATTTGTCTATTTCAGGTGTTTGCCAGTGAAAAAGATGCTAATCTTCACTTGAGTGGCAAAGCTTCTCTGTCGTTCAAGTGGCTCTGCTAATCTTATTATGCAGGTGAAGGATCCATTGCCAGACAAGCGGGGTTTCAGAAAATCCATATTTCAGCGCAGCAGCCTTAGCTGTGTGTTCAAAGCAGCTTCTGAGCATGGACCCATCCCCATCACACAGTGCCATGGACAGACAAGCAGCCCTGCACAGTTTGAATTTCTTGCTCCTAATTGTTTAGCTTTAATCAGCCCTTGCCCTTGAGTATGTTCTGTCAATATAAAATACTGGGTTCTCTCCATAAAGAGTACTATTGAACATACCAAGCTTGCCTTGCAATCAATTTACGAGAGAGAAAATGTCTCTCTTCCCCTGTTGGAAAGGGCAGAGAGAAGCAGATAATTTATATAGAATCACTGCCTGCTTTTGGATACAGAGAATATGGCTGTAAGAGAATCCCTGTAAAGTTCATCTCTTTAGGACTAGAACCAGATTGTCAGAAAGATCTGGTCCAGTCAATAGTTTGGGTTTTGCCACAAACAGGCACTATAGCAAGAGGCGTAATAATGAAGTTAACACTTTTTCTGAAGTTAGCACATTTGCTAAACTGTCAAAAGACTTCTAAAGGACCTATGTATCTCAGTATTAGTGGGAAGATTTCCAGAGAGCTGACATTTTTGGTAGCAAAAGCCTGCTATTCTTTCCACCGGGGAGGGACTGGTTATCTTAAATCTCATTATTTTCCAGTTTCTATCTGTTGGCAGCTCTGCATCTTTTCTTCTTTGGTGGAATGCAACAACAAGAATATGATGCATACAAAATATCAGAAAAGGTTATATCTCTGTGTCCCATAAAAATAAACACATAAGTTAAAAAGTATACTTCAATACTGACTAAACAGATGGGAATTTAGTGTAATGCCTGCTGCTCCAGTATCATGTCACATGCCTGTATTTTTTTTTTAATTTATTAACAGCTGGCCTACTCTTGCCTGCAGACAAAGCTTGGTTTGTCAACACCAGTAATAAGGAACACAGCCACAAGTTTACTTGGAGGCACAGATGTTGAAATTCTCATGTTGCCACTGGCACGCACCATGTGTAGTGAAAAAGCTACATGAGCACTCAGAAGGAGGTCTGAAGGAAACCAGACTCACACAATGTGGTGACACAAAGAGAGGAACACCAAGTTCAGCCGGATGGACAAACAGCGTACCTTAGACACTGCCAAGAAGCTAACACAAATAAATAAATAAATAAATTATATATATATAATTCCAGCAATGATAGTTCCTAGAAAAACATACACAGATCTTCCAAAAGGATCATTTTACCCTTCCTATCCCTAAAATTTGTGGATGACATACTATCAATTATGTTTGACAACTCTCAGAGAGTAGCTGAACTATTACATCACTGGCCATTCACCTAAGACATGGACATTCATAACTCTATCTTTGCCTCTTTTTTGAGCAAAGATGAGCGCAAGAAGCAGCTTTAGCCATACAAAAAGAACATATATATCTGTCAAACATATAAATTGATAAATTTCTCAGGTAAGGTACATATTCCTTTGTAGCAATTTTACTCTAAGAATTTCACAGATATTACAGGTGCCTTTGAAATACTGTGTATGGTAATTAACTTCATCATTTCTAAGAATTTTGATTTCATAGGCAGGATGTGTATGAAGAGCAAAAGTTAAATTCAAAGCTATGTACTTTTAAAAACACGACCCTCTTTATTTTCTGGTTTCTTTCTATTTCTTCAAATCATGAAGGGTGTCACTACATTTCCCACACATTTTATGCATTTTGACTTTTGTATGGGTTTCCTGGAAAGACTAGATGCTGAGATTTGCAAACTTCAAAAATAATTTCCAAACCTTAGAAATAAGTAGAAAAATAGCAAATAAAAAAAAGACTCTGAAGTAAAACAAGACTCACCAGACTACAATAACTGAAGGTTAGTCTTTGTGGTACACCAGGTCTCTCATTTCCTTTGGTAATTGAAAGGAGTTTCCTAATGAATGACAATAATATGTGAAGGCACCCAGCATGATATAAGAAATTATATTTAGAAAGTCATATTTTTTAATCTGATACTCAACATCAAGAAATTGTGAAAAGATAAACCTGGCACAACACATTGCTGTGACATGAAATAGTGTAATGATGGAGGAAGGACAGACAAATTACTTTTAATATTCTTGTAAGGTATGACAGTGATTATTAGGACTGTTTAGGCCCATAGCCCAGATACTTCCTTTGTTACATATCAAGATCGGTTTTAAATTTCAGAGAAATTTAGATATGCAGCTTTCATACACAATGGAACAAAAATAGCCAAGATTGCACCTGTCTTAAAGCTGTCACTAGTTGTAGCATTTTTGATAGAAACTTGATCAATTGAACCCTTATATTTGGTACGGCAATACAGTACAGTGTATTAATAAATAGATCAATAATATGCTAGTCAGGATTGTTGCTGTTCAAAAGAGAAAATTTAATACATTGCAAGAAAATTCTATCCTTTCTAACTGATTAACATTTAGGTTCCAATTCCTCTCTTCTCATTGATAGAGTGATATTTTGTGAAGTACCTACAGCTTCATGCTATATAAAATGGAGAATTGTTAAGGTACAACTCTTACTTTTTTGATTAATTTGAAAAAAAACCTGCTTGCCAGCATATATTACCAATCACGTTAAAAAGAAATATATTTATGAATGCAAATTAGACAGTCAAAGAATGAAGACATAGACTAATGGTAATTATCATAATGCCTCAAAATACTTATACATTGAGCAAAACAGGACAAAGGTAAAATTATTTAAGAGAAAGTAATATGGGGATACCTTAACAATCCAGAAAGCACATGGACACACAAATGTTGAAAATATGTCCTTTTTGAAGTACCTTCAGAATATAATCAGCTGCAATTCTTTTCTCAAGTCCATTTAATCAAAAAATGATTTTTCATAGCCTAAAGTCTAAAAGAAATCATTGTACCAACTGCTGAGTTTTCTAAAGTGCAACTGGACAGCCTGAGGGGGGAAGAATAATGTGCTCCAGTGGAGCAAGTTCTAAAATATTCTGTGGCAGATGGAGTTTTCTCTGGAACAACTGGATTACAGATTACATTTTATTTTAAATGTGTGCTCTGTCTTTTTAATTATTATTTTTTATACTGTTAGATCTTCTTTGTGAAAAAAACATAGAAAAGATTTTAATTCAATGTTAGAATGCAAAACATATCAACACTTAGTAGAAAGAATGCAGGATTTTTTAGAGTTAATACTGCCTGGTGACTTCTACTTTAAAACCCAAATTTCCATTTCATATATTTTTGTTAAAATATAACCTTGAGTTAAAAGCATTATTATTATTATTATTATTAGAATTCCTGCCATTATTATTGTCAATATTATGAGAAAGGTGATTTCAAGTCAAGAGTTCTGCTATTTTTCAGAATAAGATTGGGCAAGTATTGCAAAGATTTTTCATTACTTGCACTCTGTAAAAGGAAGAGGATCTTATTTTATTTCTATAAAAAAAGCCCTAAGTTTGATTTAGTAGAAGTTGCTTTCTCTGTGTTGAATATAGTATGTATCAAGAGGTGGCATAAAAAATTTTGGTTTGAGTATTTGGAAAATTTTGGAACAATCTTCTCTGTGAACTTTCCTGGAATTTTAATGCTGAAATATGAAAACTTAATAGTCATTAAGTACACTCTTTTGCATGCAATTATGTAAAATAGTTGAGAGTTAAAAAGGGATGAATGATCTTCTAATATTTTTATCTCATATGTAGGTTTTGCCTCCCTATCTCATGGGTGGGCTATTAACTGTCTTCAGTGACTTGCAGCCTGGATTCATTGGAATGCACTTTATTTATTCATGCTGCATAACACCCATCTTCACACCACTGTAAATGAGGTGTTAATAGAGTTGTGGGACCACCACTTCAGGTAGCTTGTTCCCAGGGAAGCCAGGCCATAGGAAGTTATCCAAAGAATTACTAAGAAACAGTTGAAGCACAGCCTGGCACCTGCTCAGTGGTGCTCCTGCAGGAAGGCAGCAGGGGAGCTGAAGGCAGGGAGGTGGTGAGGTCCATGCTTAGGGCTTGGGTAAGCATATACACCAGTACAGTGTTTCAGCTGTTTTACTGAGACTGGCAAAACTGATGAGCCTTGTATTATGGGACTACCACTGCCAGTTACAGACTCAGCTTTCTACTGAGTTTGGAAGGCTGGGAATGATGTATTATATGTCTGAAACTTTCTTCAGCTGCCTACTCTATAATTTGATTAGGCAGCAATTCCTTTAACTGACCAGGTCACCACAGCTAATTTGTTTTACTTGTGTCTGTGTGGTTTAAAACTCATAATTTTATACATATAGCAATACTAGGGAATTATTTTATATAGAATGAGGTATTTACAATTCTCTCACAATTTAAAGTACAGAAAGGCAGGCCTGGCACAACAAGAGAAGTCTTGGGAAGGGGAAACAGGAAATGTGGTATAGGGAGGAACAAGCAGGGGCTGATCAAAGATAAGGAACATATTTGCCGTGGGAAACCTCACACATGAAAACCACTCACCAATAATCAGCTAAAGAAGTGCAGACCTGGTAGTAAATGAAACTGGTTTTAGAGGTAATAAAGAAATCATCGCATTGCTATCTATTGTGCATGAGACACCATATAGAACAAATTCAGATGTAGTTTTCAAATTAAGTCTCCAAAACAATGAATAAAAAAAAGTATAAAAGTATGTTAGGGAAATTTTAAAACAATAACCAAAAAAAAATCCATCCCTACATGGAACCAAAGCTGATGACAAAGAAAATTGTCAAGATGAGCATCATATTTAACCCATCAAAGAACTATAGACGCTCACAAATTGCTCTAATGCCTCCCACTGCCACCAAAAGAGTGAAACCACCTATCTTAAGACCTATAAGAGCATGGGAAATAGGAGCATTACACCAGAAAAAGCTGAAGAATTAAAATATGTGCACAACAGATTTAACTCCATTTTTATTTTTTATCTTTCTGTAACAAAGTATTTTAGTTATGTTATTAGGTTACTTTTTTATAAATGTCATGGTTTAGGAATGGTATTTTCCATTTTAGAGCTCCCACTGAAACTGTGTTCCTCTCACTCACTCTCTCCCTCTTCCTCTTCTGTGTGGCCTGTAGAGGAGAATTGGAGACATAAAAAGTAAAGATAACAGGTTGAGATTAAAAAAAAGAAAAAAAAATAAAGGAAACAGCAGTGAGATAAAAAAATGAACAGCCAAGGCAACTATGCTAATGATGGAAGGTACAAGAAAGAGGCAAATGGTTCCCATGGAAGGAATATCTGGGTCGGTCCCTCCACCATACTGGGCCAACCCAGAAGGGACCTCTTCTCCCTGGAGTAACCTCTCCATTCCCCCCACCTCCAGAAATGACATGAGATGGTACAGAATAACCTCCAGGTCCCTGCCATGTCCCCTCCTGGCTACTGCAAAATTAACCCTATCCCGGTCATACAATTAAATATGCTGTTTCTTTATGTTAGGCTAGTATTTTGAGCATAGCTCTGCAGATCCATTGACTGTGGTGATAGATGCATAAAAAGCAACCTGATTCCTCCTACTCGGGAGTCCAACAGGTACTTTATAAAATCTGAATTATCTCTGCTTTTGGCTAACTAGAAGATGTGTAGTTCTTTCCTCCTGAAGCGTGATGTGTAGATTCTTGCCCTTCATGTTGTGGAGAGGAAAAAGTTATATGTTGGTCTGTCTCACTGTATTTCTAATAAACTACCCACTTTTTTAAGAACCATAATTTATGATGACAAGGAAATTAACTTCTTTTTCTTGTTTGCTTTTTCTTAGTTTGAGCACAGATCAAAAGTCAAATGGAGTCATTCAGGATAATGATCCTTCTCAGGGGCAAAATTCACTGTAGTTACTTAAAGACCAGGTAATTATGCTTGAAAAAGCATAGCATGAATTTCAGCCCCCAGTTCAACAGCAAGTCCCAGAGCAACACTACAGCCCCTGTGCTATCACAACTTAAATCTATAAGCCAAGGAGCTATTACAGTCTATTCCATGGCACTTTAGAAGTTTTCCTTTTTCTTTTCATGTCTGCAAACCTACAGAATTGGTGGTCAACTTCTCCCTTTATCCTTATGAGCCATGCTACTGTGAAGAAGCTGTACTATAGCCTGTGTTCAAATACAATTTTTTAAATAAATACAGCAGCTTATAAGAGTGGTGATAATATTCCAATTAAAAAAAAAAACCTCTGAAATGTTCTAAGATTTGTTAAAACTGGTAAGAAAGAGAGTTGGTTTTGAGCTAAGATTGGTTTTCTTTTTCGAATAAAGCTATGCCACAAAGGGACAATATCTCCACTAATGCTCTCTAACTTAGTTTCTATGACCACTTCTCTTAAATGACTGTATTGGAGCTACAAATTAATAGCCCTAGGTAGATGGTGGTCTGAAACAGTTAGCTTTCTCTTGGACTTTGGTCCACAGTAAATTAGTCATAAATTGCAGCTACTCTGAATATAGATCAAAGTGACTACATTTGAGATTTTTGCAAAGATAAATAAATGGCTGGAAGTTTAAAAACATGTTAAAGAGTATTAAGTTTGCTGAAAACTGTGAAAAAAATATATGTCTTTATTGCATTTTTATGTCAAATTTGTACAGTTTTTAAGAGTCTGTCATGCAAGGCATCTAGAAAAACTGCTTCTAAGTAAGTTATCAAAGAATAATAATTTGTTTCTCTACAGTGCCATATGTTTCTCTTCTAACTAGCCACAATGAAGCAAGCTGAGAATAGACAGTTATAAATATCCTGCAGAGTATCTCATTCCACCGTTGTCTCTCTAAATGAAGGACAGAGCTCTTATAATTGGGGTATGTAACCTCTAGAAAAAGAGGCAAAACACATTCCCTCAGGTAACTCCGACCCTGTTATTCAATCACTGAAATGAGGCAATATAACTTTCAAAGCACCTTTGTACCTGGCAACAACAACATCACTGTCTGTCAGGAAACAGCAAGTTTTAAAATGTGCTGATTAGTGTGTGAACGAATTAGCATGAAATGAAGATTGTGGAAAAGATGCAACTAACTTGAGAAGTACAGTAATTTTTAATATAAACTTAGCGTATCAGCTCCATAATAGCAGACCTTCCAAGATGACACTGTTTTCCTATTAAGATCACAGCAGAAATCTATAGCCTAATCCTGTTTTGCACAGAAAATATGTCACCTCTGAATTGGAAAAGTAGCCATATTGTATCACTGAAATAAGGGTAAATCAAGGACAGAAATATATTGTTTTGACTTAAACAAACAAGAGACTATCTCAAACAGTGAGATAGCCATCTCATCCATGCCTTGATGTGACCAGTGAAGGTCAGCTTTGTGTGTCCTTTTTGAGGTTTATCTCAGATTGTAGTCTGAGGTTAACACTGGCTTGTCTCTGTTCAGATTTTACATGGAGATCACAATCTTGATTTAGCATCCCTGAGCTAAAAACACCCCTATTTTTGCTGTAAACACTGTCTTAAGCAGTGTTTTACATTTATCTGAGCTGCCCTTGCATCTTCAATAGCCATAGAGAAAACTGGCTTCCCGAATGTTCTTTATCTGGTGAACAACAAGCACATTACATCACTCGCATTTTTATATCTGAAATCAGAATGGGGTAGGAACCCACAAGCCAGGAATTATACTCAGTGCCAGATGACTGAAGAGTGTGAATGTAGGGGGAATGTCAAGGTTATTTCCCTGATCATACATCCTTTTTTGGAGTGAATCCAGAGGAGGCCAATAAAGATGATCAGAAGGCTGAAGCACTCCTCCTACAAAGACAGGGTGAGAGAGTTGGGGTGTTCAGACTCAAGAAAAGAAGGCTCTGGGGATGCGTTAGGGAAGCCTTCCTGTGCTTGAAGGTGGCTATAAGAAAGTTGGAGAGGGACTTTTTCAATGGACATGTAGTGATAGGAAGGGGGGAACAGCTTTAAACTGAATGAGGGTAGATTTAGATCAGATAGAAGAAAGAAATCTATTACAATGAGAATGGTAAAATCCTGGAACAGGTTGCCCAGAGAGATGATGGATGCCTCATCCCTGGAAATATTCAAGATCAGATTGGATGTGGTTTTAAGAAACCTGATATACTTGAAAATGTCCCTGTTCATTGCTGTGGGGTTGGACCATATGGTGCCTTCCAAACCCACTGGCCAGTGTTGGGACACCAGTACAACCATTCTGAAGTGCATGCTTTTAGGAAGACAAAAATAAAAATTTAAAAAAAAAAAGTTGGGTGCAGAGTTCATCCTATCTAAGTTCAGTCATTTGTAACTTAAGCATTTGGCTTAAAGCTGGTGCCTAAACTTCCTCTATAATCAAGTGAAAAAGAGAATTAATTCAGAACAATATTTATACAGATATTTAGAATAGACAGACCCAGAATTTTGCAAGATTGTCCTTTTCTCCATCTTTCTCTCCATGGATTGCCCTCCATCTAGACAAACTTACTTTTTATCTGAATTATAATCTGGTTTCTGGCAAATCTGCATTAGACCTAATTCATTAAAAAAAAAAAAAAAGTATGCATATGTCTTCATGTTCATTTCTGTTCTGGGATGCTCATTTTCAATATAAAAGGCACTATGTAATGGTTAGCATCATGTTTGCTAGTATTTCTGTGACAGTGCTTTTTTTGTTTGATGGGCTATTTTTTTCTTTTTGACAAAGCAAATTGAAGGCACTAGTTAGCTGAATACAGTGTCCCTTGAAAAGTAACATACAGTATTAGAGTGTAACAATTTTATTTTTCAAAACTTCAGACTCAATAGGGTCTAATACCTGTACCAGTCCAAGAACTGCAAGTCTATTTAACGATTGTCAAATTAAAATAATTTTTCTGACAGCTAAATTAAGAACAAATAAATTACAATTTAATTTGTAACTCTTTTTCCATTTGGGAGATGCTCTTGAGAGTCTGTCCCTGAAGCCTGTCAGACAAGCTTACCTCAGAAACTCCCTGAAAAACACACACACGAACACACACACACACACACACACACACACACACACACACAAAATAAAATCTGTAGGTCAGATAAAACAGCTTTCCATCAGAATGCAGAGAAGCTCCTAGAAAAGAGTTTTTAGAGCAAGAGATTTCTGTGAATTAAACATACGCTTTGTCATATAAGCAGAATTTCAAAACAATCGGCAGCTATTAAACAGAGGTTTCTTAAAGTGGTAAGTAGATGGAGCTGAGCTAAGATGAAGATGAGTTCAAACTTAGGGAATTTATATCTTGTGAAGACTTCAGGAATATCAAGTACCTAGTGGGTGGAAGTTATTTAATAGCTTTATATAGCTCAAACTCAACATATGGACTCCCCAACATGAAGTGCAGGCTGAAGTGTGAAGTATTTCTCAAATCTGACTCTACTCATTCAAATTTTCTGGGCAAAATTATTTTTCCTGAATGCAAGCTGTTTTCAGACAGCACTTACCATGTTCCAGGCCTTTGAGAAAGGGCCTCCAATGATCCTCTCCCTCTTTTTGACAGTGGACCCCTGATACTCCTGAGGGCACTTAGAAGGAAAATGGAATGCATAGATGTGGCAGGCAAAGCAAAAACTAGGATGCCTGTGCTGCATCTGCAGCAAGTGAATTGAGTCTTAATGTCAGATTCACAGAGAATGAAAGTCTAAGAATAAGGCTTGAGTTATTCCAGGGCTAGACTGAGCAGCTTCCCACCAAGCAAGAAACACAGCAAAAATGTCTGCTTCTGATTTTCACTAGAGAAGTTACCCTAATGTCTTGAGTGGTAACAGGAAACTGTGACTTTTTCTTTTGTCTTTTGAACCTGAACACCCACACTTGTACAATATCTTGGAAGAAAAATTTCTTCAGATGTCCTTCTGTTTCAAACAGAGTTTTGCTCTAAGCTTGCCTTCCTTTCCAGCTGCTGTGTCTCACCTTCAGCTACCTATCTTGGAGCCTGCTCAAGGAAATGAGTTATCCTTCAATTTTCACAACACAGTAGTTATTGAGATTTGTTTTTACAGGATTCACCTTGTACACAGAAACATCCTGAACTCTCTTTTTTTTTTTTTTTTTTTTGTTTTAAATTAAGTCATTTCCACTATGCCTGACTCTTCTTTAGCATCTGGAACATTTAAATTAAATCTAAGATATTTTCTGTAAATTATATTTCATTATAATTACTAGATAAACTTTGATGGTTCATTCTATGAGTGGAGGTGTTTTAGATGATCACTATGATTTATTCTTTCTTTTAAATTTATAAGAAATAAAAGTATTGCAATAAAATGCAATAAATATTGGCAGAAATCTCCCTACACTTTAAAAATGGCTGGGGCTTGTGCTAGACACCATTTCATATCTGATCTAATTATATATAACTTAATTTAAACTGCATACTGCAGGTGAAACTACAGGAATGCAGCAGCTTTCCAACACCACCTCACCAGTGTGCCCTCAAACAGGTGAAGGTCTCTAAGAAGTGACTTTCCCTGGTGTACTTTGTCTCCTCCCCCAAAGCAGAGCTTCCATTTTTTTCAAGGACGTGCTCTAAGAAAGAATTTTTAGATCTCAGGAACGTATAATATTTTTCTGTGAGCATGCCTAATTTCCTCTCACAATTCCCAGCAATCTGGACAGACTACAGCTCTACTGTGAAAGAAAAGGGGCTGTGCCTCCCACCTAAGAAAACTGATGGATTGCATCAGGAGACATTGCATGGGAGAGTTACAGTACGTGTAAAACACCTGGGAAACAGGGTGAAGGAATAAAACCAATATCCTTTTATATGAGTAAGAAGCTCCTGTGCACAACAGGCGGCAGTTCTGTAATTTGTGGGACATTTCTGGAAGCACAGTTGACATGTGGCAGACAAACACCCCAGCTTGTCACTCCTGATTCACTTGCAGGACTTCACAGA
Organism: Cettia cetti; assembly: GCA_013401135.1. Taxonomy (NCBI): domain Eukaryota; kingdom Metazoa; phylum Chordata; class Aves; order Passeriformes; family Sylviidae; genus Cettia; species Cettia cetti. Next base: position 44,698 of record VZUI01092896.1, on the reverse strand, counting down.
GTGGACATGCTGCCCAAGACCAGCTTTGATGATGGTTCATGTCTCAGTGCAAACCAAACAGATTAGTACAATAAAACTCTTCCCAGAGAAGTGCTCAGGTTGCTGACAACTCCTACCTAGGTATGATATTAGGGTCGAGTTTTAATGGTGGATTTGGCGGTGCTGGGTTAATAGTTGGACTTCATGGTCTTAAAGGTCTTTTCCAACATAAATAATTCTGTGATTGAATGTATACAGGCATTGAAAGTTCCTTTTTTGCCAGTAATAAGATTTTGAGTCTAACAGCTGAAAAACTGAGAAGCCAGGGCTGGGCTGTGGTGATTTTCCTTGCATGAAGGTTCAAACTTTGTGGGGAAGCATTTGCTTGCAGTAATTTGGGGAGGATAAACCCCAAACTCCATCCCAGCTCTACCTGTAATTCTCACTGCTGGTCTTCCTTTAGCAGACTTGACCAAAACTAGACCATAGCTGTTCACTCTTTTGGCAACATACACTATGGGCAGCTGAGAAACCTCTACGCTAATTGCTTAAAAAAAAAAAAAATAAAAAAAAAAATAAAAAGAAGAGTCAGGGTAACAAAAATGTTGAACACTTTAAAGGAATAACCCTGTAGTATCTTTATTTAAATGAAGCAAATTAATGTGTGTTTTGATTTTGCCTCTTTGATGCCTTTTTCCCTCATCTATAATATCTGCAAATTCCTTACATACATTCTGACCTTCAGAAACTGGAAGATTTACTGTTATAGAAGAGCATTTGACAAAATTAACGTTTTTTGTAAATAGTATCTACAGCCACAAATAAAACAATGCAAAATAAATTATTAAAAGCTCTCCCCACTCAAAATATGGAATTAGAGCCCTTTAGAATTAAACTATATGTTTATTATCCTATTATCATTAGGGAAGTCTAGGCTATCAGCTACTAATTGATATCACCTGATAGCTATCACAAGGCTATTTTTACAAAATGTATACAAAGTTAGCAAATAAAACTAAACTTGAATCTCATTAATACTGACTTTTAAATCTTAATTGTCTCTTTTAAATGCAGGATTTGCTTTTCAAAATACTTTTTTCTTAATTAAGCCAAGAAAATCTGCACTTCCTTTCTGGGCTACTGCACTGCAATTCTTTAGTAACTCTTGTATTATAAATGCTATAGACATGTTTCACAATGCAAGTCTACGACTGGTTTGACTGGAAATAAATAGAAATGATTTTAGAAAGTCTTAGCATATTCCTTTTTCTCTTTTGTATCACAGTATTGTAATTTATTCAATGGGATTTTTAATTAACGTTAAGTGATTTTTCCATGATCACAAACTATGAAATCATTCAGAGAAAAGAAAAACTTACCAACAACTCTGAGAGTACTTTCTTAAATACAAATCATATTCTTCCTGTGTTATCAGGCTACATCCTAGATGATGCATTCAATGTCTTTCACAGATAACAAAAAGTCTTCCAGCTCAGCAATTGTACATGAGTCTATGATGTCTATGACCTCTGAAAATACTTGTTTCTGGCACAGCAAAAAAGGGCTTCTGGTCTAACCTTGGAGAAATACCATAGGCCACAAGCACTGATTTTTATAATACTTCTGATACATTAAGATAAAACCAGGTTATTTCCAAAAATACAGATTACATTTTCATACATATTTTTGGTTTCTAGAACAATAAACTGTAACTCAGGGGACCAGAATGAATTAGAAACCCCAAAAACTGCAACTGGTCTTGAACATGTAGCTAGGAAGAAAATAGAGCAAGAAAAACAGTTTAATCTGTCTACCAACTGCCATGAGACTTCTTTGTAGCAATGCATGTACTCACTGGGTACCAGTTCATGAAGAGTATGTATCCAAGGGAAACTGGATGATCGGCCAGCCCCTGCATTGACTAAATAGAAGAGTGAGGCAGAAAATTATCTCATGTTTTAAGGTGAAAAAGAGAGGATGAAGAGAAAAAAGGGGGAAGTAAAGGTCCAGTCTTCTGAACCAAACTCTCTTCACATTTCTGGCATAAGTATTTTGTGAAGGCAAGTCAGTCAGCTGCTTTGCACAGCAGCACAGTATCCCAGAATTGATCATGCTGCTTACTATTCTGTCCTACAGACTCAAGAAGTCAAGCATCCTGTTCTGTCTTCATTTTAGGTAATGATAATCCATGACAAACTGATTTTTCTACCCAGTTCCCTTGTATCTTTATTCACTTCCGTGAATCCTCCCCATGTCCCTTATTTGCCAGTCTCACAATTTCAAGTTCCAGGCTGCTGTTACTTGTTGCTGCTCTCACTTTTACAGTGCAATTCAAGCCATCAAGTGCTGTTATACCATAAGCCATTTGTGACTTCTGTAGTCAGCCACAGGCAGAAAGTTGTCACCAGACCAAGCCTTTTTATTAGGAGGCAAACAGGGCTCTTTAAGACAATAGCTGAAAATAGAAAGAAGGAAACACTCATGATGGTAGACCTCAAAGCACTGGGCATGTAGAGAGGCTGAAAATTCAGAAGACAGAGAAATAGGGCCCTAGCAATGAAATGAAACAAAGCTTATGGGTGTAGAGCAATGCTTTCCCAAGGGAGACACAGGGATCCCCACAGAGTCGAAGCGGGAAAAGAGGAATTTAATATTTTTTTACAGCTTATATAGATTTCTAAAAAGGAGACCAGATTGGAAGACTGAGATTCAACTTCCTCAACTCTGCTGGTCTTAGAAAGTGTCCATCAATTGTCCTTTCACAGAAAGGAATCCAAAAACATGATAAAAGTTCTATAAACATTATTTTGTTTACATGAAACTTCTGGCTCCAAGGCTGAAGGCTGGGAAAAAAGGTGACATATGGGAGAGAACAAAACTGATTGGAGGAACAGATTTGAAAACAGTGAACATGAGAACTGCAATTAAGCAGGGAAAATAGGGCTATGACCACTCCTTGCAAAGAATTGGCTTACATGAAAGAGAAAAACAATATCCTGATCTATTTCTCCTTCTAAGCCACTTCAACTTTCAATAACAACTTGAGCTTTGAATTGAAGAGAGAACATTGATACTTATGCTACCTGACCCAACAAGTAAACACCACTTAGCAACACTACAAGAATTAAACCAACTATAAAAGACCATACAGTATGGGTGAGAAACAGATTCAAGTAGCTTCTACCTACAGTTAGAAATTTACAATATCTGAAAAGCCCAAGCTTTCCCTTACAGTTATTTTTCCAGCCATAGTTATGCTTTATTTTTCCAGTTATCTTCTACACCAAAAATGGCCCTCCTTCAGATTAGTTCTCAGCTTGCAAATGTGAAATGAATTAGCTGTTCCCTAAGTAGAGAGAAGATGTCATTGTCTCTAATCCCATGTTTCTTTTTGTGTCTCACATATATGCCCATGCATTTTTTGTAAACAAACAAAACAAAACAGAAAACCTTGACATGAGTTAATACGATCCTTCCAAATTTTAGGGGATCCTTTGGGGCCTAATCTTGTTCCATTTTAGAAAATTTTATGGTTTGTTTATATGAATGAAATTTATCTTCTTTAATAAAACAATATTTAAATCATATATGTCTCAAGTATTCACATGTGGTTGTTTTGACTGAGTTAAGCAGTATTGTCTGGTTTTGACCTAACATTTTTCCCTCATAAGAGACAGCACATTTAAGAGAAACAAGTGCAATAAACAGGATGCATGCCAAGCATATCTTGCATTATTTACACCAAAGCTCTGGTATTTAAAGCAAGAGCTAAAAAGAGGATAAAAAAGGCTGTCCTCCATGAACACTAATCCAGAAACAGTGAATAGTTTCCAGAAGTCATCCTTACTTTCACTGAAGCCAGCTGGAGCCACAGGCAGACAGAGATGTCTTGGCTCTGGTGGCAATGTTCCCCATCCATGAATCCTCACAGTACAAAAGTGTCATAACCATGGTGAATGGCACCAAATCACGTCTTCATTGTTTTAAAACATGCTCCCTCAGTGAGGGAAGAACAACAACAGCAAAAATATGACTATTTTTGACCTGGTACCATGAAAATGATCTTCAAGGTCCACCTGCTGATAGGAAACTCACTTAAAGTCCAATCCTTACTCAGCACAGAAGGTAAAACTTCTAGGTTCAGTTGGTCTAATTTGTAATACTGTGCAGGTAAATGGTCCATTTTTGTGGGAATGAAGAAAATTACCATGTTGTTAATATTGTCAATGCAAAACGTAAATAGTGATTCTGTGGACTGTACACAAAAGACTAACCATTGTCTTTTCCAATTCTAAATAAAATGTATGCACTCATACAGAATTTATTTCAATTTACAGAATGAAGATATTTTACTTTCTGCTGTCAACAACATTAATTTTGTTGGTACTTTTTGAAAAATCATAGCCATCCTTAGAATAGTAGAAAACATTAACTGATCCAGCTTCCATATCCTTGTGTATATTGATAACTTCATCCTCTGAGACTGAAGACATCCATCCAGATCCTTCCAGAACCACAACTCTAAAGTTTCCTGAGGTAAATTAATTTAATTTAGCACATTGTGAGATCAGTGCTTTTCAGAAACAATCTTAAAACAAGGTACAGATTTTGTGGTTGAGGTTTAAAAAATATAGTGCAACACCTGCAACCACAAAAACCTCCCACATGATTGTTATTCTGTCCTCTGACCGTCTAGGTAAGGACATAGCAATCTCCTCTCTCCATGTCAGCACAGCGACCAGCAGCTACCTCAAGGAGTTGCAGAAATGTAAGTCTGTTCCAGATCAACAGGGGAGAAATAAAAAGAACATTGTGTGTCCTCTCTGAGTGCTGTGAAATATGAAGATGCTATTACAAGTTCTCTTTAGTATGCTATTTTTTTCAAAGCTCCTAACAGTCCAGTAATGAGACAAGAATCTTAATCTCATTTTCAAAATCTCAAAAGACACTTTTGTTTTGTTTTCCTGTAAGTCTACCAAAACTTATGTTGTTGGTCTGTTGTTCTTATTTTGTAGTGGGTTTTTTTCAATCCTGTAAGACGACTGGGCACAGTCTCTCTTCCACTCCCAAGACCATATTAGTATTTATTTGTATCAGCAAACAGTATCAGTTCTCTGCACTACAGAGTGAGCAAGCTAATACTTTAGTAAATTGTTGCTGCCTCCTGTTACATCTGTTCTGCTCTGTTCACTAATTGCCTGTCACAACCACTGAGCCATGGTGCCAGCCATGCTGCCACTTCCTCTTTGGTCAGCTTGTCAGCTCCTATTAATCTGAGCCCTGTTGCTTTTTCCACAGCCAATGTTTTTGCACTCTGGATATAATGAAAATCTATTACTTTAGTGTTATACGAAAGTGACAAAATTATAATTCAAAAGAGAAAAAAGGTAATGACTTTTTGTGTGAAAGTTGGCAGTTTCCTACTGTAGCAGCAATTCTTTTTTTTTTTTTTTTTTGATCCTGTTTCAATTTCAAGACTATAAAGGTTTACATATCTTTCAAACTGATGCAATATTATTAATATTATTATTCATTATTAATCCTTATTTTTTCATTATATGCAAATAAACTTCTAGAATCAAACTTTATAAATGTGAAGAAACTAAATTTGACCACAAGTAGGGATATACAGAATAGGACAATTTTAAAAGAAAGTAATCTGATTTTTATGCTGAATTTTTTAGCTTTTTTTTCCTTGGGAGGGAATACAGTTGGTTTGAAACTGATCAATATTTGCTAAACCAGATAGTTTTTACAAACTTTTATATTCTTGACATTTTAATTCAGTAGCCTAGAGTACAGAAGTGAAAGATCACACCTCAACAGATAAAGAATGAGAGCCATAGAATCAGGGAATCACTTACATTGGGAAAGATCTTTAAGATCATTGAGTCAAAGCATCCAAATTAACTCCTAAACCACATCTTGTGCTTCATCTAAAATGTCTTTTAAATACTTCCAGGTATGTTACCTTAGCTGCTTCCCTGGACAAATCCTTCCAATGTTGGCAACCCTTTCCTGAAGAGAGATCACTGCCCTGGTGCTGCTGGCCATACTAGTTTGATACAGGCCAGGATGCCCTTGACCTTCTTGGCCACCTGGGCACTCGCTGGCTCATGTTCAGTTGCTGTTGACCAGGACCCCCAGGGCTTTCTCCTCCAGTTTTCCAGCCACTCTTCCCTTAGCTTGAAGCACTGCGTGGAGCTGTTGTGACCCAAGTGCAAGGAATTTTGCCTTGTTGAACTGTTCTGATTCCCAACAGGGTTCCACAAGGTAAGCATGCACATGGACAATTACTTCTGAGCAGCTCAAATGTAGTAGAGCAACGGTGTACTCCCCTGAAACTTTGTCACGCATTAAGCTTTTAATAAAACGTAGATATAATATGTCTCTTAAGGAAATGAGAGCTCAAGGTGACACACAAATTACAGGGCTGAGAAGCAGAGCCATGTTCTCACAAGCAATTAAAAGTGGCTATGGCAGATCTTGCTTTTTTAGGATAAAATACCATTTTAGTTTTTAAATTATTCACAGGGGGGAAAAAATAGAAAATATCATTTCAGAATAATCAAAATCATTTTGCTGTGCAAATTTCTGAGTGTGACTTCATTTGGGAATCAAAGTCCTAAAGCTTCAGGGCTAAGTATATACTCTCAGATTATACAGATCTGAAGGACACTTTCCCCAGGTGGGATATTTTGGCTGTCTGTGCTATCAGCTCCTCAGAGCAACCCGTCCTTGCTGTGGCTTTGATGAATTAGCATGCTTTCAAACAGTTCCTGGGTGCAGTTCAGGGGGTAGAATGGGTAAGAGACTTCTAACAAACCTGCTGACAGAGCAGAAGCTGCATGTTATATTTACAGGCAGGTTTATGCCTGTTTTGCCCTCCATGCTGGAGAACGGCATGAAGCACCTTTATTTTATTAGCAGGCATTTATTCTCAGAGACCTAATAGAAGAATGACAAGGCAAAGCCACCTTTCTGTTAACCCCATTTCCCTGAGCTGTGCCCATGAGCAGGAAGACATGGCACTGGAGTTTTGGGATTCTTGGCTCTGTAGAAAACTCGCCAGAGCTCATGAAAAGCCCTGGACTCTCAGTAATATGGCTGACAGCTACATATTCAGGACACTTTCCAGCCTGACATTGAAATGTAAGACCTGGAGAGTTACTCTGGATCGAGGAGTTTAGTCTTTTAGGAACAGAACAACTTTATGATCCCTCTTCATTTGCTCAACAATAAAAACACAAATATGTGAAAATTCTGCAGTAAGGAACCAAATACAAATAAGGCATTTTGCAGACTGGGAAACAGCTGCATGCCATTATTTCCAGTGGTCATGCCATTATTGACAAGATTGGCATGGATTTTGATATTCTGTGGCACAAAAAAAAAAAAAAAAAAAAAAAAAAAAAAAAAAAAAAAAAAAAAAAAAAAAAAAAAGGAAATTAATCCAAAGCCTGCAGCATTTATAAAAATAAAATACAAACAAATACATCAGAAGTATTTACATCTGCATAATTTCATAATTACATAACTTCTGTTTGAACTTCTGATGCAAAGGGCATACATATATAAAGAAAAAGCAAGCTGAATAAAAAGGGGAAAATTTTCAGAGACCTAAGAAGACCTAAGGCTCATTACATAAGTAATGCATTCTCAATAAAAGAAACCCATATGAATGAAAACATGATGATATAGTAAAGAAGAACAAGCTGCATGACATGACACAAAACTTCATTTCTGGAGGACCTGGGAGATCAATAACTAGGTCTGTGTAAAATTATTCACATCTCTTCAGAAAGTATGACCTGAAAAATGAGTTGATGTGCATCACATTTTCTTTCAAGCTACTGGGATGTAACATAAAATATGTAGACAAGATCATTGATTTGCCTTTTCTCCTTTAAAAATGAGATATTAGGATGAAATTCTTCTGAAATATAACATCAATGAAGTTATCATTGGGATAAACTCATGCCTTTGCACTTATTTAAATTGACACATATATTCTTTTAGATTGTTCCTTCATTCTGCTTTGAAAGTTGAAAAAATAATTGCCTTATACTTGATTATTTCAGTTTCTATGCTCTTGTGCATTTTAAAAAGTAGAATCCCCAAATATTGTCTTTCTTATTTTGCTGGTTAAGCACTTAGATTGCCACAGGGCTGGACTGAAATTGCTCAGGACATGATGAGACCCTGGATTTCCCTGGGCTTTATCAGCCAGTCAGAATTCAAGCAAGACAGCCAATATATTAGAATGAAATGTCAATTACAATGCTCTTCAGTATTACAAGTTTCTGAGGATGACCGGGAAATAAATGCATGATGGTTGGAGAAATTACTTTCTTTGTAGTTTAGCTGTAATGCTGGCAGCCAGCAAAGGGAGAAATCTTATTTTCTGTTCAATTTATTTAAGGGTCTGCACATTTGTGCAAAGCTCAGACAACAAGACATGCTTCCTTAACCAGGCCAGCAAATTCTTACAGTAATAGCCCCTGCTAGTATTTTCAATACAAGGTCTTTCTGTGTAAGAATTACTCCTTCTAGTAAAAAGAGAGCAATGCCTCTAACATTCATTTCTTTTGCACAGATTGCTTCCACAATATTTAGTCTCCCATTGGATTAACATTATCTTGGCTAGAAATTAGAATTTCTCTCTATTTTAATGAGATCTCCACCAAGACAAGGTCTTAATGTGGAATGACCTTACTACAACATCTCTTAATTGTTGATGGCAGCAAATGAAATGCAAGTGGACACAGAACAAATTACTTCATTAACAGTATAGTCTATACCTGAGGAACTGTAACCCACATTTCCAATTCATGGACCAGTTCATCTCATCATTTATCTCCCACAATGAGATTACACTGCTCATGTAAGCTAACAGTATACTTACTTGTCACATTATGAGAATATGCTGTTTAGCAGCTTATTGTAGGTATTATTAATCATGTAAAAGATTGTCTTCACTTCCAAATACAGAAAGATCATCATATTTTAAAAGTATGGTGTATCTGAGAATACATTAGAAGGCCACATCAACAACTGTGTTTCCACTGAGAGATCCTTGCATTTGTCAAGTATCCTATTCAGAAGTCGACTTTCTCACATCAGCAGTAGAGCATCACAGGTGTCATTGAAAAATAAAAGTGCCAATGATAATAAAGTTATTAAGTATAAACTCATCCAAACACTGGAAATGAAGTAACATTATTCTTTGTGTGGAAGAACTACCAGAGAATGGGAGGGAGAGGAAAGGACAGACCACGTATCTATGAAGATACTACTCCGCTCAACCCTCCTCATCTGAATGTGATGAATCCAGAATTATTAACAAATCACCAGGAAGATCTGAAACCCCTATCTTCCTACCAAGCCCTGCTGCACCAGACCAAAGTCGTGGTTCCAGGCGCTGTACCTCATCCATGGATCAAAGTTTGTGAGACTTGTGAACTTTCTCTGCACCTGAGCACACAGAAAATTCAACAGCAGCCTTCTTGATGCATGCTTCATTGTATGTGAACTTGCGGCTTTTCAGAGTCTAATAATTTTTTCAAGTTAACTGTATTTTCATAAGCATAGAAGAAAAGCACCCTAGCAAAGTAGTTCTCCTGCTCCTAAGCCCAAAGGCACTAGAACACTTCAAAGAAACAAATTCAAATACTATTTTTAAAAGAAAAATATTTTTCTTCTCCTAAAGTAATTTTAAATGACAGAGACATTTTTACTGAAACATTAAAATAAAATAACTACTTAAAATATGGAAAAATTTATTCCAAAATTATTAGTGTATGGGGAAGTTATAATAGGCTTATAATAAAAAAATATTTTTCACCAAACTTTACTCATAACAATAGTTGCTATTTATGCTCTCCAAGCTCCAGATAGCAAGAATCTTAGGATCTGAATAATGCTTATGATACCTTTTTTTTTTAAGACGTTAGGATTTGGTACGTATAATAATTCAGTGTGCTCTCAGATTGATGGTTAAGACCGACCACTACTCACTGTCCTTTTGTGCTCAGCACATCCGCTGAGGCAAAGCCAGGTATGTTTGAGGGATAGTTTGCTCTACTCTGCAGAACTGCAGCTTGTTGTGATAAGGTGATGAGGTAGTCCCACACTCCCTAGGATTGTATACCAGGCACCTTACTAGGCTCCAACACACCTGTGCGCCATTATTACATTTTGAGACATTGAGGCATGTGCTCCTACCTACTCTACATAAAAACCTTATAAGAAGACTGTGATATCGCCACATTTATGCATTTCAAAACAAAATTATTTAGTCATTAAAGGTTTGTTGGACCGTCAGGCCACAGAAGAAACCTGGACCAGCTGATAGGTAACATCAATATGTCCAGCGCTTTGAAGAGAACATTGCACTGGGAGATGGGTGATCCTGCACCACCCACCTTGGGACCCAACAAAATCAATCTCTGAGCAGGGACTTTAGGAACATCAGCATAGCCAAAATCAAACCTTCATTGATTTAGAGAATGCATAAATGGCAAGAATACTCATTTTTTATTTGATCAGGCCTATGTGCATTGATTCAGAAGGCAAACATTTTATAGTGTCTCTCATTCTTTGAAACAATTCTGGTAGTGAGATCAAGGGGAGCATGAGTAACAAAGTTTAGCAGGAAAAATGTAGATGAGTAATTACACAAAAATCTATACACTTCCATGCAATCTCATTTGAAAACACTATGGACAATTTCTTGCAATGGACATCCCTCTCCATCTCTCTACTGGGGATAATAAACCTTGGAGATTAAATGAAGGAAAGAAGGAAATGAGCCATTTAGTTCTATTAACTATTCTAACCTGACATGTATGGAATTATATGATAATTACTATTGAAAGGTAGAATATACCATATGGATAGGGCAGAAATGGTCAGGCAATAGCAAACTACAGTTCATTTCAAACTGGACTGTAATCTCTTAGCACTGCCAATTTTAACAATCTTGCCAAGTCACTGAGGAAGCTGAATCAACAAAAATGAGTTTTTGATTGATTAGGATTAAGTCACAGTATTCCATTTTTCAAACACAGAGATATTGAGGTTATTTAAAGGTTATTAAATATATTCTTCTGTGTATATTTAAGCATCATTCTAATCTCGTCAACACTATTCAAGAACAGATGTTTCTCAAATAGCTCAAGAAGATTTTGAAGTACAAACTGTTTATTTAATGATCAGTTAACACTGTGAAGGTCAAAACCCAAAAAACTAAATCCAAAATGCCCCTGTTTGCAGTTGATGGTGTGTCCCATTTCTACCACTGCTAGTAAACCAATACACTGTAAGCTTTAAATTCATAATACAAATTCAAGCAACCAAAAATTTAAATCTTTAGAAGCATCATACAAAATGCCCTAAGCATCATGAACAAAAGAGGGTTTACACGCTGCAGGATGTCAGAATTTGGTCCTGTCTAAACAGGCATCGGGTTGGTAAAGGTAGTTTCAGATAGTAACCCAGTCTCTCTGCAAGTTATGAAATTCCTATTAAATATTACAGTGATCCCCAGGTACAATAAGAAATTAATAAAAATAAGAGTCAAAAGTGAGTATGCAGAGGAGAAAATGTCTCATAAATGAAAAATGACCTAAAACTTATAGGCCTTGAGTCATTTCTCTAACAGCTGCAAAAATGTCAACAGCAGTAAAACATAAAAAGCCAGCAGTGATTTCATTAATAGTACTCTGCTACACTGCAGAGGGAATTGTGCTAACATACACTCGAAGGACAGACATTGCCTTTAAAATTCAAATACATGAACTGGAACTTTTCCTTGGCTTCAACTCACCTGCTGCTACCTACACAAATGAAGCTGGCCAACAGGAGATCATTAATCCGTGGTCCCTATGAATCTCTCATTTTCTCAGTGAGTGGAGCGCAGCATGCTGGAGCACATTCTACTCACAGCACGAGCATCACAGAGTCCAGAGACTCTGGAGGAATGATTGCTGATTATGCTAATTCTGCACTTAGAGTATCAGTCGAAAAATATCCCCCACACCACTGCAGGTTGAGAGCTAGCATATGTGTGTCCTTGAGCTTTTTGCTTTCCAAATATTAGTGACTCCATTTTATAATTTGGCCTATCTTTACAGCAACCTCTGAAAAATGGAAAGCAACTATACTGTCTGTGAAAGAAAAAAAAGTCACTGTGGTTAAGATACTAAATGAAGTCTCAACAAATTTGGTTTAAATATTTAGATTTTCTCACAGAAGCCTGGACTGGCCCTAGGTAAACCAAGACAAGATATGCAAGAAAATCACTTAAGTGAGGCATGAGGACACTGTCTTGTCTATTTAATACCAAGTTGTCTGAACGAAGAGATCGTCTCCTATTACCCTCAAGTACAGTATTCATATACCAGGACAACTTCTTGGTGCTACTTTAATACAGCTTTATATTATAGCAAAGGTCAAGTAATATTTTAGGATGCAATAAATTTAATGTCATAATATTCAGACTGCCAGAAAGCAGTAGAAAGCTCACTGTTATCAGTTCACATAGTGAGGAAGAAATACATGAGACATGGGGCTGACTGCAGTGCTCTGGCCACACCTTTCCCCTGCCTTTCCCCTGCTCTCTCATGTGACACTACAAATCCAATATGCTGATAGAGGCTAGAGTAATCAAAAAAGTTGAATGCCTGAAGAACCGGAATGCTAGCACAGCTTGGAAGGATTTCTAATAGCTAAGATCTCATTAAAAGATAGTGTTTGCATGTAAAGCCAGACAATAGTGAGATAGGCCTCGTAGGTTGTGATTGACAGTGCACCTGCACTCTTCATCCACTAGAGACCTACAGGTTTATGGATCAGCAGCCAAGGACATGACACTGCTTAATTTTGAACTGCAGAAATGCAGCACAATACTACATTTTCCTTCTCCTGTTTTTCTTACAGCACAGGTGACCTTATTCCATCAGGATACTTACAGCAAATGCAGCAGCGTCGGATATTTTTACTGAAGTTAATTTTTGGCAAAAAATCTCTGTGTCTTTCTAAGGCAGAAACAACTGTTGAATGTCAAGTTAGATCTGTAGCAAATATTAAGGAATTCAAGAGTCTTGTAGTGGCAGTTTGACAGGCAGAATGTACATTTCATTACATTTTAAAGCTATTAGAGAAGCCGAGATGTAATAATTGCCTTGCTATTTTATTTCCCAGTCTCTTTGTTAAAGCAGAATCAAAATTTTTAATCTATTTCAAATATACAATTAATCTCAGGTCTCTAGCATTCTCGAAATCTTATTTTTTTACCAAAAAATTAAAGCAATGAGAAGGTCTTTATATGGTAAAGATGTTAATGCTCTTTCACTGAAGATACATTTGGAAGCCCTTGAAAACACCACAGAAAGGGGATAAATGACTTTCTGATAAAAATCTTCAACAACCTTCACAGATCCCAGGAGCAGTTCCCTTTCTCACTGATAGAAAAGCTATGTAAACATCCATCTTCTCTTCTGGTTTCTCAAGCAAGTCCTATTTCTCATTTGCCAAAGCTTCAAAACCTGTGGTTCTTTAAAAAAACATTCCTGCTGTTAACAGGAAAAGTGATTTATTCCTGAAAGAGACTACTTTTAGCTTTCCTGAGCTACCCTAATTGTGGCAGCAGGGTCCCTACAGGCCTGCCCCCAACTATGGTGGCATAGCCCTAGTGTGGCCCTCTACATTCTCCTTCCTTTATATCCCTTATATAAAAAAGAGAAATCTGTTCAACCTTTATCATCAAGGGCTTTGTAAATCTAGTTTTAGCCTTCATTTGCTTTTAAATTTCACCTGAATTCCACACATTCTATATCTCTCAGACAGCTTTGCAATTACTCAACCAACTAATTGCTGTGTGAATTCCCCAAAGGACGTGTGGAAAGGCCATCAGGCTCTTCTTAGCCCATCTCTACTTTCCAGTGGAGAAGCATAAAAATCCTAATCTATTTCTTATTCTATAACACAATTCTATTCTATTTCTATTTCTACAGGCTTCTGTTAAACTGAGCCCTACTCATTGAACATTGTGGAGAAATTTTCCTGATTTTTACCCAATCTTATTCTATAAAATTTCATGATGGATTGACCCTATCTACATGGCAGGTGTCCACCAAAATATTGCATCATTTCCTCTCCTCAGCTGGACAGGGAAGAGAAAATATGGAAAATATAATGAAAGGTTCATGGATTGAAAAAAAAAAAAAAAAAAAGAAGAAGAGGACAGGAAGTGAGATCATTCAGCAGTTATCACCACAGAATCACAGAATGGGTCAGGTTGGAAGTGACCAGTGGGTCATCTGGTCCAACCTCCCTGCTCAGGCAGGGTCATCCCAGAGCACATGGTACAGGATTGTATCCAGAGGGTTCTTGGACATCTCCAGAGAGGGAGACTCCACAACTTCTATGGGAAATCTGATCAAGTGCATGGTCACCTGCACACTAAATAGGTTATTCCTCGTATTCAAATGGAGCTTCCTGTGCATCAGCCTCTGCCTATTGCCACTTGCCCTATTGCTCAGTACCTGGCTCCATCCTTTTGACATCCTGCTGTCACATACTGAAAGATATTGATGAGGTGTCCACCTAGATGTTTATTCTCAAGGCTGAGCAGGCCCAGCTTCCTCAGCCTTTACCCATAAGAGGGATATTCCTGTCCCCATATCATCTTTGTTGCCCTCTGCTGGAGCCACTGAGGAGCTCCATGTCTCTCTTGTACTGAGGAGCCCAGAAGTGGAAACAGCATGCCAGATGTGGCCTCACCAGGGCAATGTAAAGGGGCAGGATCGACATATATGATATATGAACACCCTCAACATATATGATATCCCATATGAGTTTTATTCTATTCTTCTAGCCCATGTTTCATAAACCTGATTGTAGGGAGATTACAGTAGACAGAAACCTTATTAAAGACAAGACAAACAGGATTCACCACTCAGCCAGTCATCTTGCCATGGGAGGCTATGAGTTTGGATAGACACAGTGTTATTCACCAGTTCCTGTCCCCATTCAGCACCTGCCTGCATATACCCAAATCTTTCTGGTTTCAGTAATGATGTACCTGTCGAAGGTCTTCTTGCTGTCCTTCATATTCTTTGCCAGATTTGGCTCCAAACAGACTTTACTGTGAGCATGAAATGTCTTCTCAATAAATTGACAATGTGTCAATTTTAATGAAACTCCTCTTTTAGCAATAAATGTTCCATTGGAAAAAACTGACTGCAAATACATTAATAATTAATAATTACACACTGTGTACTCTGGCCCTGAGATCATTCATCATGGTTTGGCTTCATCCATACCATCAAGTTCTCCCAGTCTTCAAAAGAGATGATCATATGTCTGTTCCAAGTGAGCCAATAGGATAAATCCAAAAAGATTATCAAGTGTTTTTTGGATGGCAAGACAAAGCAAAAGCATGGAAGAGATTATTCTAACAATGCACTAACATGTGAAAGGCTTCCTGTGTCTGGACATGTTTTCTGATTCCATTTAATCTATGGCGTAAGCATAGCTTCTGTGACTCAAGGTGACAGAATATGTACTTGAATGTTTCACAATACAGCACTGAAGTGACTTTCATGGGAATATACTGATTTACAACATATGCAGATAAAAGACTACTAAACATTTTATTAAAAATAAGGCAGGGTATGTATATATACCTCTGACTACAATTCCCAACTGGGACACAGTCTTTACTGTGCAAGGTTTAATTCAGGTCCCTTTGAAACTACCCCAGCATGTTTATCAACTTTGTTCTCCTGTCCTAAGGCTGAGACAAGATTTCTTACCCCAGAATACATATTGTAATACTAATCATACAGTCTATTTTCTGCTGTTTTTAGCTTTCCAGGCCTGTCCTGCTCTGAGGTTTGCACCAAGTTGTCTAAGATGACCAGAGAAGAGGAAGAGTAAGACATCTTCTTTCCCCTTTTACTGTCAGGTTGACTGTTGAAATTAGACAGGTGCTTGCCTTCCACTTTGTGCTTGCACCTACCTATACTGGCAATGAACTCTTGCTAAAACATCACAAAGCACTGACTCAGTATTTTAACGGGTTCATATGAACACCATGGCATTCAACACTATTGTACAAGTACAAAAATAAAAAAAAAAAAAAAACATGTCTTCTTGGGCTAAGAATCCTTCAAATGAAAAGTGGAATGCTCAAGCTTACTGTTATTGCATGTCCTACATGACCACACTGAAAATTGAATGTTGCAGAGAGCAAATGCCAGCACCGAACTGGGCTTGGCATGCCTTCAGGTACAGACATTACATTTGCCCATGGGACACCCGCAGATCTGCTTTAATTTGAGCTGCATCTCCGCTGCTTATCCTCAGCTTTGTGAAGAAAAACATGAATGAGACTAATTCTCCCTGCATCCCTTGTGAAGGGCTCACAGCACAGCCAGCATGCATCCAGGCTGCCTCAGCCAATAACAGCCTGTGGTTTAGAAGTATGAAATACAGACATGGCTCTGTTCCCATGGAAGGCAGACTGGCACATTGCTGATGAAGGTTTGCCTCCTGCACTTATGTGTATTCTGATAGGTAATTACATTTTCTTAAAGAAACCTGCTTATTTATTAATAATAAATATTATACCTGCTTATTTAATTTTAACAATAAATTATTCCCTGTGATTCAATTTTCAAATTTACTTCAGAGTATTTTACATGTACTATGCTACATAATTAACAACTTAATATTGTAAATTTTTACAATATACTGGTCCCAAAGCTGTAGGACTCTATTGAAAATATGATGAGCCATGTTATCTGAGCATTAAGGTTACTTAGAATTAGTAAAAGTAAGCATTACAAAGTTTGATTCTGTACTTTCTCCTGCTCATAACCTACAGAACTTTTGTTGGTTACATCACATACTTATTATTTCCAATCTCTTTCAAGATAGAATATAAAAGGTCATTCCTGAATATAAAATTATGACTCAGGACAGAAGAGAGAGGAGTTATATTTTTTTCCTACTGATGAGCAGACCAGGCTTAGGGAAAAAAAGATCAAGAATGATATCTTTGCCACTACTGCATGTACGCAAGATGATTCAAACTATCCTGTAGTCAATTGCCGCATTATAAGACAAATGTTTCCTAGGTGAAATTCTGTGGCTCAGCAGTGACAGCACTCCTTACTCACTTGCAGCTGTGTAATACAACCCTACTCTCTTCATTAAAGTTGTAGAAATAAAACTGTAAGATCATTTGTCCTTCAGTTACTTCATAGATATACATAGAACATACATTTACGTGGATCTAAGTACTGCAGGATTTTTATATATGAGGGCATGTGCAGAGGAGAGAAAGTGCTAGCTTTTCAAACTCAGTGAGGGCTAACAAAGTAAATCAGAAAAAGCCAAGAACTGTTAGTTCATAATGTCCTGAGAAAATTGGTAGAGAAGATGAAGATAACACCCTCTCTCCATGGAGTAACAGTTTGTTTGTGTAAAGATCTGAAAATATAATAATTCCTTCAAACTCTCCTGAAAATGAATATTTTCTCTTTTCTCCCCTAATGGAATAAATGGGCTACAGCTGAGCCATAGAAGCTCTTCCTGACTCCTCCTTGTGGGTGTAAGCCGCAGTCATATCTCAGAGTAAAACCTCTTTCGCTACCCTGACCAGATACTATTAAAAAAAAAAAAAAAAAAAAAAAAAAAAAAAAAGGATACCAAGTGAACATTGATACATTCCAACAGTGCACATGAGTACAGAAGCAGGAAGAGCTGATATCTTAGAATGTGCTTCTTTAGGGAAGTTAAGCATAGTAAGAAAATTTCTTTGTTTTCCACTTGAAAATTACTTACTATTACTTATGTCTGCATCACAATGAATTACAGCAAATTATAAATATCTTGCCTGGTTATATCAATGAACTGTATGAAAATATACTATGACTGGTAGATGGAACTGTGGTGTGAAGACAAAGTCACCAGTGACTCTGTCCTGTCTGCTTTGTAGCAAATGTATTTTTTTTTTTTTTAATATGTTCTTCTTAAAGGATCAGGAATCACACAATGGCCCTAAAAATTAAAATCTGAGAAAAATTTATTTAGAGCAAAATAGCAGTGTGTTGCTTTGGAGGTAGAATTCATGATTATTATAGTTATTTCAAGTTATAAAATTGCCTACAAAACCATGGTCTCTACAGCTTTTTTACAATTGAATTTTACAAGGCACCTCCAATTTAATAAAGTTATTTCATCAGCAGTGGCATCCTCTAACTATAACAGAAAATATGAGACACATGCTAGGAGCAGTGTGTCTGTCCCTCAAGTCTGCTGTCTGTGGGAATCCCTACTAGACATAACAGGTGTAGCAGTTACATGCAGAACTTGTGCAATGTTTGGTACTTACAACCTTTGCAGGTTTAATTGTAAACTGACGCCAGCTGGAAAGGAAAGCTAAACAAAAGTCTTTAGAAAAAAATTTGCAGACTCTAATTATCATCTTAAAGGGACTTCTGCACTCAGAGTAATGAAATTATATAAAATAATTAGCAAAGTGAAGGTGTTTTTATTAGTGTTTTTTTCCACTACACTATTCAGAACCCATTTTTCTTTTTGTGGGGGGGAAGTGTGTGTGTGCATGTATAATAGCTTCCAAAATATCCTGTCTTCAAGTAATCTTATGTTTACTTGTTTCTCCTTAAAAACATTTCACAGACTTTTAAGAAGGAGCACATAACAAATATTCATTCCATCCTAACTAGTTGCACTCATATTTTAGGTGGTTTTACAAGACCTCCAGCCCCAGAAAGGTTCTCCCACAATAACGGGAAAAAAGCTCTGCTGTGTGGCCAGCTCCCCATCACAGTTTGAAAACATATGCACCATCACATGTTATACTAAAAGGGAATGAAGGCTTTAAGGACACTGATGTGCCTTCCTGTCCCAGCCCATCTGCTGAGACTCCTTTGAAAGATGAAAGGATTTACTTTGGGTTATGTCTATTTACTGTGACAGGATCACAGGCATGCTTGTGGCAAAGCAGGAGAAGATCCCATTAACACGTACACACAAGCCTAAGTGGCTCTAACTTTTCAAGTGAAGAGTCAATATTCACAGAAGATAGAGTGCCATTGGTACTGGTGTGTTTTCATGCAATCTGAAATTTGTGGAAGGCAAAGACATATCTGTACCAACTGATGGAGACAGTGCATGCAGTACATATTTTCGTATTTCACATCACTGTTTCTGTCAACCAAAGAATAAAAAATATATTTCTATTTCATTCTATCTGGAATCCTAAAAATGTTGCCATGGATGAAAACTATTTGTCACTGGGAATCTTAATTTTCTAGTGCCAACTCTGCAAGATGTTTCTGTCAATGGACTGATTGAAATGACATCAGGGCACTCAAAGGCAGAAAGGTTTCATTTATATTTAGAATTACTGTATTGTTTCTCTTTAAACAGTAAAATAAAGGAATTCCTCAATGGAGATCCTAATTCCCACATGTTCTTTTAGGAAACATTGTGAACATCCAGACAGCATGATTTACTGGAGGTATCTTATCAGAGCAAGTGGATAGCGTCAGTTGCAGCATCAGAGTGCTTCCAATGCAGTCTTGGTAACTTCATGCTCTCAACTCCAAACAATGCAGCAACTTCCAACTTCTTTCTGAGAGTTCATTAACCACAGGCCTTGGGAATCACCTTGATGAAACTTCATGCTTCCACAAAAAAACCCACATGGCTGAGAACTTTGGTATAATAACTAATGATATATTCAGCCTGGCAGATTCAGAAAACCAATACCTAAGAGCTATAGATTTATTCTGTAGTGTGTTTTTCCATCATCCCATGCCACCAGATCACCTTCTTGAAATGTTTATAAGCATTATAGTAGTTTGTGAGCCCCACACTTGCTGTGTTTTTCATACAGAACAATCTTTAAACCTGGACAAATATTCAGCTTGGGCAAACCAGTATAATTAAGAGAAAGCAAAGAGACTTGATTTTTATTTGAGTAAAACCAGCTGAGAATCCAGCTCTTAATTAGCCTCTGAAACTCTTAAGAAAGGCAACACAGCTTGCTATACTTTCCACAAGATGGTTTATATGTTCCCAAATTAATGTCTTCTTCTCTGTGCTGTTACCAGAATATCCTACCGTCCTAAAAAAATCATCATAAACCGACTTTCCAGCATAAGGTTTACTTCCTCATTTCCTTGTAATTCACATGCAACTACTCAAGACCCTCTAGAAAACTGTACTGTTTGTATATGTGTTCCAACATTCTATCAGCCTGAACTATATATCCAGTTTCTCCCCCAGTGTATAATAGCATTGCAAAGATTAAATATTGATTTTCCCATATTACTTTAAATTATTTAGGGAAAAACGCATTCTTTTGAAATTATGGGTTTCAATATAGTGCAGTAGGTTTTATTCAGATTTATTATGTACCATGTTTTACAGTATGAAAATCTTGTGGACACTGAGCAGTGGACTCTCAGTACAGCCTTTGCATTACACTGTTGACCATGTAGTAGGAACAGTCAGAAATAATCTGCTGATGAAATGGCATGAGTTTCAACCATGGAATTAGGAGGTTGGGTTTTTTCATTGGATTCTAGCGCAAGTTAAAAAATACTGCAATTAAAGCCTTGGAACCTGAATGCCTTTATTATTAATTCAATTTGTATGACATAGTGTAGTAATGTACCCCCCACTCCTGAGTGGGCATTTCTATATTAGGAAAAGGGTTTCAGTTTACCTATTGACTATATCAGGAAGTTTAACTAGAAAGTTCTACCTTTTTCTCTTTGTAATTGGCTGAGTGCCAGGAGAGAAGCGCCTGTTGGACCTTGTTGCTCTTTGTCAAAACTTGTATCCCTTCCTATTGGCAGAGTTCCAGTAGGCCCATCCTCAACCATCAAGTTGGAAAGTGGACAGAACAAAGGAACCATCAGCATTCTTGAGGTGTTGTAGCAGGTGAAGGATCTATCCTTTCACTGTGCTCGGCTTTTAGATTTTGTTTTGTATGATTTCAGTTATTTTATTAAGCTCTTTTGATTTTTCAAGACACACTCGACCATGCTGTCTCACCAATTATTTTTCAGCCAACTCTCAAGGGCTGGACCCTCAGAACTTATGGGGAATCCCTCCCCATAACATAGTTTATTCAGTGTAATCTCACAATAGTCCTCATTTCCTAGTGTGCTTCAGTTTTATTCAAAGAATATATCTTGAAATAAAAGGCCACTCTACTCTGAAGGCTGTGTCCTCAATTTGACAGTCAGATTTTGGCTGATGCTGATTACTAGGTGTCCAATAATTTGTAAATTTAAAATTTATAAATTTTAAGTTTATATTGCAGTCAGTCTTACTTTCTTATGAGATCATCAAAGGAGGAAAATCATACAGAAGGAAACAATTTTCAGTCACTTTTGGCCTGGGGTTAGATTGGAAAAGGTGACTGTGAAGAGCTTCTGATCCTATTACCAAGCTCTCAACAACACAGTCTTTAGTCCCACGCTCCAGGGCAAAATTATCACCTACACTGCACCGAGGATTTGCATCCCCTAGACTGCTCTTTTTTAAAAAATATGTGGTAACTAAGCTACTTATTCATCACAAGAACAATCTAAAACAAAATGCTGTTGCTATTGCTCAATGAAATAGATCATAATAGATATGCAGATATACACAAATTAAAGCGCAAGGTAGAGCCTCAAACTAAAAAAAAAAACCTTAAACCTCATCTAAATTTATACCATAAAATGTGAATTTCCTTTTAGGAAGCCATAATGACTGTAAAAGGTCCAAAAAGGTAAGTAATTTCCATAAGCAAGGTGTATTTTTCTCTAAATTCATGCAGGTCATGCCCTCTAAGATACATGTATCACAATTATTTAATGATTTTTTTTTAATTCTTTCTTCCAATATTTTATAGCTCTTTTAAATCGCACTACAAAGAATTAAGGGCAGGGTAATGGTGTGTGCTTAAAGTGCCACAAAGAAGAGAGAGGTTGTTAATTTATAAGATATGGCTGCTCCCAAAACCTCCAGCCCTGAGGAAAAAAGGTAGCTACAAGGGAAAACCTGATGGGGGAAACTTTTCAGTTATTTGGTTCATTGGGTGCTCAGAGGCAAAACCACATGCATTTAATACACAATATTGTGGTCAGGGCTCCCTCAGTCCTTGCTGCTACTCTGCTTGTGTAGGAGAAGTAAATTTTCACTGCTCTAAAAAGTTTGAGCAAGCTCTTCATTGAAGGTGAGTGAATGATTCCCTCATGATTGCCCTCCATCCAGTGATACAACAAAATACTTAAACAATTCCAGACTATCCTTGAAATGTTTCCTAAATTAAAATTATTAAATTTCCTAAATTAAATTATTAAAACTGTTTTTAACTGGTTTGGAACAGGATTCTATGTAAAAATGAGCATGTAATTAGATATTTATTTAAATTTTCAGAATACAGTACAGATTTATCTTTCCCTTTCATGCTATAAAATATTTTATGATATGCAAGAGCATCATTCAAGCAATATTTTTTTTTTTCATATACAAACGTATTTTGATACATTTTATTTCTCGAATTTAATTTTTTTACATGGCCTTGTTAGGAAACGCTTCATTCTTTGGTTTTCCTGGAAGGCGTTATTAGATTTTAAATGACTTTTCCAGTATATAATTTGCAACAATCGTCTTTATCCACTTGCTCCTAGATTGTACTCTGTGTACCCAGCTTAAATACTTAAATAAATGAAATAATCACTCAATCAATTTGTCATTGTCACTTGCAGCAAAATATTCACCATTACATAAGAGGTGCCACTCTATTCCCCTTAACTGCAAGGAAAATCCTGGTGATTGTGTCTGCCAGTTCTTCATTCTTAATCCTGCAGGTTAGATAGTTAAAATTGAGAAAGGTCTCCATCTGACCCTGAGAGCCAACTGTAATAGTGCTCACACAGAAGTGGGCAGGAAAACAAGAGATGTGTTACTGATTACTGAAATATCTCTGCGGTCGTTGCTGGTTGGGGCCCATGAAACAACCATTTTGGAAGTCAGGAATGGGAATATCTACAAAGCAGTTACACTCTTGGACTTCCACTACCCTGAGCACTGCTTTAGGAAAAAAAACTCTCCATGATCAAGGGAGAAAAAAGAAAATAAGTTGCCATTAAGTGTTGGCAGCAAGAAGAAAGAGACAAGAGGGTTGGTTTGGGGTTCTTTTCCTTCATAATTAAATAAAAACTTAGTTACTTTTTCATATGTTATCATTTTTCTTTTAGAATTCTGACTTAACCTAGTGTGTTTTGTTGTTTTTTTTTCTTTCCAGTCAATGGCACAGTTCTCCGTGGAAGCAATTCAGAGATGAAACAGTAAATAAAATCTATTTCTAATTTCCTACGGACAGAATAAACCATCAAATATTTGCTACCATATTTTCTGGTTTATACTATAGATTCTTTTTCATGAGAATATTTGAAAGGCAATTTTTACAAGTCAACTTCAGATCTCATGGCCAGAATACTGCAGTGTTCACAACAGAGCTTATTTATGTGTTAAGCATGAGCATTGTATTCCCAAATACATCCTAAATGATTTAACATATCAGTACAAATAATAATGGAGACCAAAGCAAGCAACTTGTTGACCTACAGGAAATCCCCATAAGCTGAGGAAACCTTTCATCCAAAGTGATTCTTTCCAAAAAGAAATCTGATTCAAAAGCATGGAGACATTTTTTTTTTCAAAGTTGTCCCTTTCTTCTGCTGGTTTGTACAAAATCTTTTAACTTTAATAAAAGTTAAGGAAATAAAAACTTCTATGCATAAAAAATAAATATCAATGGATACCAACCTTTTTTGGTCTTTACAAGGGTCAGTGAGCCTAGGAAAAGTAAATTTTACCACAGACTACAGGTGAAAAAGACTTTTGTTTTTAGCAATTAACCCTGGAAAGTATAGACCACCTATTTTTCCTGTGATCTATTCAAAAACAGTCTGGATTAGCCAGATAAGACAGCAAATTCTGCATCAATGTTGACGGCAATGTCTATATACTCTGATATGCATGCTGGCCTGATAGATTTCATAGGAGCTAATAAAGCCACATCTTCAAGATTCAGTTTGCAAATTATGTTAGATTCAGCAATGACATTTTTCATCTTGTTTTTTCTTTTCCCTGTCTTCTCATATGCTGTTCCATTTTAATCTTCAAGCATTCAAAGTTACCTTCTATTTCATGGACACGAGTCCATGAATTCTAATATTAATCCTTTTTAGGTTCTGAAATGTCTTTTCACAATAACAATCAGGTAAGAAGAAAAGACCTGATAAAACCTCTCTTATCCACAGCCGATATCTCCTGTGTCCAGAATGACAGATTCATCAATGTAAGCATTTCAGACAATACTATTCACAGGTAAATTTTGGACTTCCTACCAAGATTAGGCTCCAGACAAAGTAAAAGCAAGGTTCTACAATAATCTGCTCTGCCAGAAATTCACATACCCAAAAAAAGCATAACAGTTTAGGAGGGGCAGAAGGAAGCACAAAGGAAGGAAACTTTTTTTTTTTTTTTTTTTTTTTTTTTAAGAAAATATGCCTTCAGGCAGCTGAGAAACAGACAGCTGCACTGAGTTTCCAGATCTACATGGGCACTGGAAGAGCATGTGTGCACTCACATATAATATGTCTAGAGCTTGCCACTGCAGAGCAAGAAGCTTAATCCCAGCCAAACAAGGCTGCCTGTGGTATGCAGAATACAGTAAATGACAGGAGTTTCATTGAAAACAAGCCCACAGGAACACCCAAAGAATGAGTACCAAGAGAATGTTAAAATAGAAACTTACATATAGCTATAACTCTAGGGAAGTATAGTTGGAAGGAAGAGATAACATCTTTTATTAAACCAGTTGATATGGTTGAAAAAGCAGGCAAGTTTCAGTCTCAGAGTCCCTCAAGTCCTTACTGGTCCTCCTGTAATTCCCAAATTTTTATCACCGACTTGCATGAAAACAGTCGAAAAGAACTTTTTTGAATGTCAATGAGGCATTTTTTTTCCTTTTCATTTTGGGCATGTGTTTTTAACCATGAATGAAGGGAACTGATAAAGTAGACTAGGACAGTGGTTATGGGCTTGGGACATGGGTTTAGGAGGGGTAGGTCATGTATGACCAACCTGATCTCCTTTTATGACCAGGTGACCCACCTGGTGGATACAGGGAAGGCTGTGGATGTTGTCTATTTGGACTTCAGCAAGGCCTTTGACACTGTCTCCCACAGCACACTCCTGGAAGAGCTGGCAGTCCACAGCTTGGACAGGTTAGAACTGGATGGATGACCAGGCCCAGAGAACAGTGGTGAACTATTCTGCATCAAGCTGGTGGCCAGTCACCAGTGGTGTTTCTCAGGGGTCTGTGTTGGGGCCAGTTCTGTTCAATATCTTTACTGACAACATAGAGGAGGGTATTGAGTTTTTCATTAGTAAATTTGCAGATGACACTAAGCTGGGAGCTGTCCATCTGTTGGAAGGTATAGAAGGGCTCTGCAGAGAGACCTGGAATGGTTGGATGGATGGGCAGAGTCCAATAGGATGAAGTTTAATAATTCCAAGTGCCAAGTCCTGCATTTTGGCCCCAATAACCCCCTGCAATGTTATAGGCTGGGGACGGTGTGGCTGGACAGTGCCCAAGAGGAGAGGGACCTGGGGGTACTGGTCAGCAGCCGGCTGAACATGAGCCAGCAGTGTGCCCTGGTGGCCAAGAGGGCCAATGGCATCATGGCCTGGATCAGGAATGCTGTGATCCTCCCAGCAGGAGCAGGGAGGTCATTCTTCCCCTGTACTGGGCACTTGTGAGGGCACACCTCGAGTGCTGTGTCCAGCTCTGGGCCCTCAGTTTAGGAAGGACCTTGAGATGCTTCAGCATGTACAGAGGAGGCAACAAGGCTGGAGAGGGGCTTGGAGCACAAACCCTGTGAGGAATGACTGAGGGAGCTGGGGGTGTTTAGCCTGGAGAAAAGGAGACTCAGAGGTGACCTTATCACTCTCTACAACTCCCTGAAGGGTGGCTGTAGTCAGGTGGGG
Organism: Cettia cetti; assembly: GCA_013401135.1. Classification (NCBI taxonomy): domain Eukaryota; kingdom Metazoa; phylum Chordata; class Aves; order Passeriformes; family Sylviidae; genus Cettia; species Cettia cetti. Next base: position 18,622 of record VZUI01092896.1, on the reverse strand, counting down.
GTTGGTCTCTTTCTCCAGGAAGCAACTGACAGAATGAGAGGATACAGCCTTAAGCTGTGCCAAGGGAAATACAGGTTGGATATTAGGAAAAAAAATTTCACCGAAAGAATGATAAAGTATTGGAATGGCCTGCCCGTGGAGGTAGTGGAGTCACCATCCCTGGATGTGTTTAAAGAAAGATGGGATGTGGCACTTGGGGCCATGGTTTGGTTGAGGTGTTAGGGCATGGGTTGGACTCAATGATCTTGAAGGTCTCTTCCAACCTGGTCATTCTGTGAATTCTGTGAATTATAATAAAAATATAGTATAAATGAATTTAGACATTGGAAAGAAAAGTATATGGTTTTGGACCATATCAGAGTTACATCTGAGTTACATCTGAAACATACTGACCCAAAGCACAATGACCTGAGAAACGTTCACAAATCTGTATGAGAAATTTATGGAAAAATTGGACAATAAAATTAGACCCTCATAATTTTAAATTATCTCATCATTTTAATAGTTTTTTTCCCAGGATTTATTATTTCTTGGTAGCTTGTGCTGACAAAAAAATTAGAGCACCAATGCATAAATATATTCACACATCTATCCCTTCTACAATCAGTATTCAGTTACACCTGGAAAGTGGTTTGCTTTAAGCTCACATTTTAATTTATTTTTTTTTTAAAGTGCCAGTTGTAACACAATCCAGTAATTACCTCTCTCTCAGAAGTTACAATTTCAACAACCAAAATATAAAAAAGTCAGTGACATTTGACAAAATAGCCAAGATTTAACATTTTTTCTCCTGCATCAAGGAATTTTAAGAAAAGTAGTTAGTAAATCAGTGAATCTTTCTTATAACAGAAAAAAAAGAAAGGTCCACTTAAATTGCAAAGTTTTCTGTTTCCTGTGAAAGTGAAAATTCAATTTTAATTTTTTTTTCTGTTTTTTTGTTCTCAAAATAAGACAAGTCACAGAACTGCAAAGAAGGAAAATTATTCTGAGACAGCTGATGACAGAACACCTGAATAAGTATATCAACTGCAGGTAGTAGACATGAATTCAGACAGACTTGGACAGGTAGCATACCTGAGGTTAAAGGTGTTTTTAGGGGTATAAATATCAGTAAAGCAAAATTCAGATTTATTTAACATGGTTCAATTTAGAAAAACATTTGACATGGCTTCCATGTGAAGAGGTGAAGATGCTGGCAACAGAGAAGGAGGAGGGAACTCCATGATTCAGTGTAGAACCACATTAATGATGCCCAAGTTTGGTCCAAGTAGTTGGGTACGTCATGTAGACCTGGCACTTCATGGGGCTGCATGACACCACCTGAGGACACATAGAAATAATAGCTAAGCTCCCAGAAGCAGTTTTTTGCTTCTAGTCAATATGCTCTGCCCATAGCTGATTAGGCATTTCCTTGTCACAGGACTACTCTGCTCCCCCCCCAATCCAAAAACAGCTTGAGAAGGTCTGCCTATTACTTTGTATGAAAATGGTCTAGAGACACAAGATAAGCAGCAGATAATTTAAACCAGATTATTATGAAAAATTATCTGAGAGGCCTGTTCTTCAGAATGTGGCTTGTATATATTTGTGAGTAAAAGATTTGGGCAAGTACATGAAGAACACAGAATCAGAGCTAGGTTTTGTGGAAGCAGGCAAACTCTTCAGTCTGAATGAAGGTAGACAGTCTTATAGAACTACTTAGTCCTGAGAAAGCTTTCTTACAAGAAGTTTTAAGAGAAGCAAGGAACTTGCTTGTAGCAGGAAGTAAAAGAATAAAAAGCTGATAGAAAACAAAATATTAAGTTATCTCAACACTTTTTTCTTATTTTTATGGAATACCTATGACTATCAGAGATGAAGGTAAGCACTGCTGTGCAAACTTTAGAGAGCCTTTGAAACATTTCTTCTATTTGTCCCACTGCTGAAGGGCAGACCACTTTGATAAAGAGAACTCAACATAAACAAAGCAATTCTTCTCTCCTAACTTCTCAAAAAAAAAACAAAACCAAAAACTTTCCATTTTAAATAGAATATGAGGGGCATCTTATGACAACTATACATCTGAAAAAATTTATGGAGTCCAGAACCATATTCATGTATTAGGCTACAAATCATTGTAACCATCTGAGAAGCAACTTTGCCTTACATTTATGTCATAATGGAGACAAAAATAGCTTGTAACATGGTCTGAAAGTCATTCAGAGAGATACTTAGAATTATCATCCAGCTTCATCTGCACTTTCAAAGATCTTTCTCTTTAGCCGACTGATAATAAATGTCAGAAAGAAAAAGCATCTTGTCTGCAGGAGACTTAACATTCTTTCATCCCTTGAAAATGATAGACATTTAGGGCATCCTACAGCAGGAGATGACAGTATCAATGACTGATACTTAAATCCATCTAAGTTGAAAAAAAACTTCTTGTAACACCTGAACAATCATTTTTTGCAAAGAGCAAAGAAATCCATAGATAACTTCTTATACCAGTTATAACCATCTGTTACTCCTGCCCACAGCTGTACCAGGTATGGAGTTTTCAGGATTTCTTCGGTGGTATATGTAACACCGCTTAACAGCTGCTGGAAATAACAAGTTTTCAGTTGTAAGCAGTGTGCCTATCACCTGACACTCATTACAATACTACTCACTTAGGCACAAAGATCCATCACAAACTCTCATAGGATTCAAACTCTGAAAGATATTTTTAGAAAAGAATTGAAAAAGCAAAAGGTTGCTTTTCTGTTGTTTCATTCTATCTTGGACTCCAGTGCTAACACAGAAAAAACACCAATAGACTTAGCAGGAACAGGAAAGGAGGGATTAATAGACACAATTTGGTATTCTTCCCCATCCTAAGAAGACAAGCATAAAGCCTGAATATGGAAAGCTGTTTTGGAAATGTCCTCAAGAAAGTCGAGATATTTTCAGACCAATGATTCCATTCTCACAGTAGCTAAAAGAAGACAATAACATTTTAAATTTATTGTGTCAAATGTCAGGCTAGTAAAAGCCTTCAGTGACACTCCTTGTGTCTGAGCACTCAAAAACCTGAAGGGTTGAGACTGTTTACTGGCGATTTGCCTCTGCAGTAGTCCGGCAACCAGTTATCATTGCCTCTGATAGAAGGCTGCTCAGGAGACAGTGCAGTCATACTCTTTGATAAAGGTTATATCATATTCTTCTGTCATTCCATGTTTCAGTGCTGCTTTATAAAGGCCCAGCAGCAACTATGATGCACGCTATGATCTCGGTGGCATTAAATCTCTTCCCCCTACAGTGCATGTCTTCAGCCTTCAGCCAAACAGAGTGCAACATTCCAGGTATTTGTCGCGGCTGCCATAGGCCCAGGCTGGCTCTGGCTCTGAAGCACTTCCCTTTTGGAGTTCAGAACAGCATGAGCATTCAGTGATTCAACCATATTTGACTGTATCTTAGCTGAAACTAAGCAACCATTAATCTCATCATGGAAAAAAACCCACAAAAACATAACACAGGCAAGGTTGATAATGCAACAAACAATCTGCAAGTGTATCTGCCTCTCCTGAGACTGAGATTGATGTCTTCCTGTACAATTTTATAGCCAGTCAGTGTGGGCAATACTTCCCTCTTTCTGCCTGTCTCCCAAGAATACTTTTTTCACACTTTTAAGTTCATGAGCCTGTCCTCTGCTTTTTTAACTTGCTAAACGTTTTATGTCCACAATGTCCCAAAAGTCTGAGAGTGAGACTGGAGACCTAGCTTCACAAAAGAAAAAATTTACAAGTGACTGGTTTATAGTGACTATGTATGCAGAGCAATCTGAACTTCCTGCCCATTTCCCAGGTTGTTTGATGTTTTCACTTCTCAGATTTAGTCCCTCATACCCACAGAGAAAACTATATAATACCAAATAGCTGAGTGCACAACAATGACAACATAGCACAGCCATCATCCCATCCTTCTCACAGAAAACCAGAAAATGGAGACTGTGTGTGCTGCTCAGTCTGGCTAAAGATTCAGCCTTCTGTCTGCCTGTAGGGAAAGTTGCTGCAACATTATGTGTCAGTGACTAAAAGGTACAATAAGTTGCAAAGTAGGAATGACACCAAGCTAGCTAACTACTGCTCAGTCTGCAAAAGATTTAATGTTCATGACGATTTTGCTCTGTCAGCAAATGAGGTGCCCAAAGCACTCTACCTTAAAGGAGAGAAGAAAGGATTTTCCTTTCAGCTCCTTAATCCTATGTATTATTTCCAGATTTCTTGATTAGATTTTATAACTTTGAGGTTTGGTGTTTGTTTTTTTTTTTTCCTCCATGATTTTGACTAAAGCTAAGAACTCACCTTTGTCCCAGTGGAGTCACCTTGTGACTTTCTTTCCCCCAGAAACATCTTAGCTGGCAAATCCATGCATTTTCCTGGTATTGTAGTACTCAAAGGTATCTTGTGATGCAGGCTTTATTTCCTAGTTTCAGAAACTGTGTCTGCCTTTCCCTACAGTTTACATACAAAGAAATAAAAGACATCCAGCCTCACAGAAGACACTGTAATTTTTCTAAAGGAATGATTTGTCCCTTTCCAAACAACTGCCCATTACAAGCAGATTTCTGCCCTCCATCTCCACTCGGTGACCTGATCTGGGCTTACTACTGTGATTCTGCAACTTCAACAAGCACTCAGCAATTACACTGGAAAATGCCATCGTCATCTTTATGAAATACTGATGTCAGCTTACCTCTGGCACTGTGCCTTCACCCAGTGCCTTCTGGATGTTTCAGACCAGCCACAACATTTTGATTCAGACATTCCTTGTTTTCCTTTGAAAACACTAGAAATTACATTTGACCTATCTGTAAGGAAACGAGCTGCTCCTACAGAAGATGCCAGGAATAGAAATTCCTTCTAAAGAAGCTTCCCTTCTATTCCATCTCTGTCTTGCTCTGACGACCGGTTGAAGGAAGTGAAATCCTCAAAGTCCATTTTACTGTTTTTCTCAGTATGGAAATTAACAAAAATAGTCCCAGACCACAACTGGAGTTTCTCCACGGTTTATCACAATTATCTGATTACAGCAAATTCTAGCCAGATTTTTTTCTTTAGTCTGGGCAACTTCCTCATTATATCACCTCTTTTCCTCTTGGTCTTGAAAATTATGAAGAAAAATGGGTGGTTATAAAAGGGCAGACTAATACTAGACTTCTAAATAAGATTTGCAGTGGTGCTCAGCACTTCCAGTCTGTAAGTGTCTTTGATTTCCTTGTTTTTTGCTGATGCGTTTCAGCTACTTAGTATTTTTACAATAATATCCCTAGATGCTTATCTTCAGAACTCCTTGCTCAGTGAAATACACTGAATTGCATTTTTCCCTGTATTTTTCACAAGTAAGCTACCAGTAATCCTTGCAGAATAAATAGTCTTCCTGCTAGCATAAAAACCAGTTACGGCTACTCAACAAAGAATCACAGAATCATGGAATTGTTTGGGAATTTGGAATCTCTTTTAAGGGTCAGCTACTCCAACTCCCCCGGCCATGGGCAGGGACAGTATCCACTGAATCAAAGGAGTAAAAACCCCATCCAACCTGGACTTGAACACTTCCAGTTATGGGATATCCAAATTTCCCAGGACAATCTCTATCTCATCACCTTTATCACAAAAATTTTCTTCCTTAGGTTCAATCTAAATATACCTTAATTCAGTTTAAAACCACTGTCCCGAGTCCTGTCACTATCAGCCTTGGTAAAAATCCTCCATTCAACTTCCTTGTAAGATGTCTTTGTACATTGAAATACCACAATAAAGTCTCCCTGGAGCCTCCTCTTCTCCAGGCTGAACAACCCCAACTCTCTCAGTTGTCTACTGATCATTTCTGTCCTCCACTTGACCCCCTGTAAGTCCATATCTTTTCTGTACTGCTGATCCCAGATATGGATGCAGTGCTTCAGGTGAGAGTCTCGTGAGAGTGGAGTAAACCCACATAAACATACTGAGAAAACACACTGTGACTGCCAGATATGATCATGCCAATTATGCCATTACCAAGATATGTTTAGCACTTCCATATGAATGCTAACATGCTGGGACCCAAACAAGGAATGCATTTCCTTTTCTAAGTGTATGCTTATCTTATACCTGTAAAAAGTGATTCCAGGTACGATTTAATCTGATTTTTCTTCTCTTCTGAAGCTAGACAAGTGATTCACAGCATAAAACACATTTCATTGACTCTGCCCTTTGCACAAGATTAGATTTTAACAGATATCAAAAATTTTGATGAATAGTTTATATATTTACCTGTGTAGTTGGCCACAAACTCTCTAATGAATTTGTAATTTCTGATATGTTCTCTTCATAAATATAGTTTTGTGAGTTTTGATTCAGCCTGCAAACAGCTGCACAGTGGTGAATAAGAAGGTAAGAGTACATATCTCTTTCATTACCTAACTAGAAGTGGATATTTCATTCTCATGGTGCAATAAAATGAGTGTTTATTGCTGCCACCAATGCTTCTTTCAAAGAAAAGGGAATACTTCTGAATTCAAAAAATAATGTTTCTTTCTTTATGAGTAACGAAGGTGCAGTATACTCTCTGTAAAACTTAAGAACAGAAAGTGAATACCCTGAAGACGTATACTGAACATATGAGAGGGGGTAAGAGAATGTGGTTCCTCTTTCATCTGCCTTTCACTTTGAATTTCCAGTTAGGAAATACAAAACTCTTAAGCAAATATGGAACCAGAAATTCAGTGTCTTTTTTTGTTTGTTTGTTTGTTTGTTTTTTTCAGAGTAAGGCAAAAATGTTGTATATTACTGAACACTCAAGTGTAATTAATTAACTCAGTCCAGAATTACAGCTGACATAACTAAGTATCAATTGTCCTGGGGACTTAAAAAGTTATTTTGCTTATTACACAGGTTATTTATTGGCCTTTATACTCTGGAAATCTACATGGATTTCTCTTTAATACTTACATACAAGGAGGCTGAGCAAAGAAAATATATAATTTATTTTGCATACATAAGATGGATGTATTTTCTTAGAAGGAAAAAGGAACCCTTATTAGAAATGGCTGACATTATAAATTATGCAATTATGCATTATCCATTTCTAATATTGCAGAAATAATACAAGTCAAACATTTTTACATTTTCTGTGTTAATTTTCTACTAAATTTTTTGTTAGTGGTCAAAGGATGCATTGAAATAAAAATTGCATTGTGTGAAAAGAAGAAAAATGGTTTCACAGCAAGTATTTTCAATTGATTGGCAAAAAGAATTTCCTTACCTTTGAGGCCTTTAAATCATGTCAATTTGTATCATAGCCAGATTTGGTGCCATAAAAAAAAAACATAGTCACAAACATAAAGTGAAAATTTCCACAGAGCAAAGATTCTCCATAGAGTAACATTTCATTTCTTCATGATCAGCATCCATGTAAACATATATATGGTAGAACTGAATGTAAACATATACATGGTAGAACTGAAAATACCTTCAGATCCTTCAAGATTAATTGCAGAAAAGATAGAATTTCGTCCTTCTAAATACTGAGAGTTGTTTAAAATTTGCTGACATTGAAAATTCATGCCTCCATCATAATCTTTCAACAGTTAAATATTTCAGCTTAATAGAAGAAGCAAGGCTGAGAACAAGTTTGTGCAAATCTATTATTAACCACTATGACTGCTTAATTTTGTGTTTAGATGCTTTATTAATCACTAAAATATATTGTAATTGACAGACATTATCTTAGTAGGGTTCCATTCAAAACAATATTTATTACAGATTGGAAATACTTCCCCACTGTGAATATGATGCTGTACTTGGGGATAATGTTGCACAATTATCCCATAAATAAAGTGTGTTACCACTTTTACTATATGACGTCTTGATACAAAGATTTTTCTAAATAGTTATGAAATAACAAAGTGTTTGCAGCTCAACAATATTATTAATTTTTTTTTATAGACACATTAATTAGAAAGTAAGCCACCAGTAATGCTCTCTTTGTGGGAAAAGGCCTGATCCAGTCCTGTCAATTTCTAAGACCATTATCTCAGACCTCTCAAGTGAAAATCAGCTTTTAAAAAAGACGCAAACAAAAAAAAAAGATTTTTTTTTCCTTATTGAAAGGTCACACAAATAAATTTATTACAACATCCATCCCACATTTTCCAAATTAGTCACAATCAGTTTCACTTTTAGGTAGTCAGAAAAACAATGGTTATGAAATGATTGAGGTAGTAGTCCTAAGTAGCATCACAAATTTTGAATAATAGATGAATAACCTGAACACTTTATGTATTTATTCTTACATACTGAAAGGATCTAAAAAGAATCCAAGTAAATTCTTTCGCATTTAAATTTTCTGAACAGAGATTTACTTGAGGAAAACATACAACATTTTAATTGTATTAAGTTGCTGAAATTAAAGATAAATAGGGAGAAATTTCTGCTTACAAAACTAACAAGAGCCAAATGGGACATTTTCTTCAGTTCTAGGGAAAAAGAGCAGAAAGATGTTAATAGACCATTGCAGTCCTAGTACTTAATCACATCTGGAAATACCTAGCACAAACTTGTCTATAAAGAAAAATACATAACTTTAATAGATAATAGCCCTAATTATAAAATGCACATATAAAACTGGTCTGTCTGCAATAGAAATAAATACATTGAAAATCTAATGGGATTTTACTTGGAAAATTCTGCATGGCACTGTTCTCAACTTAAAACTTTGAGTAAGTTCAGTGTTGGACTGAGACAATTGGGACCCAACTGACTACTGAATGTCTTTGTCAGAAAATGTAACTTCTAAAGATTCATATCACAACCAAAAGGATAACTTTTCACCTGTGTAAGTTATGGTAAATAATATTTAGTTAATCATAGTCACAAATCTCTGTAGACTATAATATTATTTTTCAAAAATTTCAGACTGTAGAAATAAAAGTTAACACTAAACCCAGGAATTCATTCCTACTTTAAAAAATTATTATTTATTTCTGACTTGTTCTTTGGTGATTCCAAAGTCTATTTCTATGAAGTGAGCAACTTTATCATAAATTAATACTGCCTGACAATTTAAAACAACTTCTCCATATAATTTACATTACCTATGTACTCTAAGCTTAGATTAAATGTCCTGTTACTAGGATCAGCTTTTGCTCTTCCCTGGCCATGATCATTAATGACTTTTATGTATGATGATGGGTCTGATGGACACCAATATCTGATTTTCATACAGTTTTCATAGTGGAGGAAGGATTGCAATGTTTATTATTTTACATGGTGGTGGTTTTTTTTAAAATATCTGTCAGTAGTTGCCAAAGCCTGGGAGACCTAATTGAAAAAAATGTTCTTGATAAATATAAGCAAATGCTTAGAACATAGGGTTTGACCTCCAAGTCTGTGCTGGTATCAACACAAACAGGCCTTTGATGCAGCTTTTTTTGAGAAGAGCAGAAGTGGTAACAGCCGGATCATTAGCATGAACAGACTAACAAGTCAGTTCTCCTGCTTTGTGGAGCCAGTGCTTCCTTCACTCCGATATTCAAGGGGTATGCAATTTTAAAATTATGATCTCCCTGAGATCTTCTACAGCTGTAATCAAATCCAAGGACCTGTAGGTCATCATATGTAGACAAATGTTAAAACCTGGTAATGAACTGGAGCTGAAAACCAGGAACCTTTTGTGCCCTATATGAAAAATGCTCTGAAGGTATGGCCATACTTTTGCCAAATTTTGACCAGTTGCTACTATGGCATCCTATGGTTTAAGATGTGTTTATGATGAGTGAAAGGCCATCAATCCATCCATTTGGATATACAGTATAATTATGTGACAAGAAGGACTACTTTCCCTGCAAAGTTTCTTGGTTTATTTATTGAAATAGTTAAGTTCAAAAATAAAGGGAAGTTAGGGGAGGATTAATTTGTTACATATTTTTCTTTATTTGCATTGTGCTGATCTGTTGGTCTAGGAAAATGAGTTGAAATTGTGTGGAGTAATATAATTACTTATGAATGTTGATAATATAGATTCATATAAATCAGACATGTTATTTAATTTTAGTAAAGCATTTATTCTAACTAGACTGTCTCTTTATGGTAAACCAAATGCTTATTTAGAGAGTTAAATATGGAAAACAAGCTACTAAATTTTTAACAATATTAATCATTCCTGCTCATTATTCTAATATAGAAAATCAGCTGAAACAGCACCAGCAGCCTCTTCTTGCAAGCCACATAAATATTTCCTTCTGGGATTTGCACACAGCAAAAGCAGCAGTGTATGAATCAAGGGACGCATAGGTGAGTGAAAGTGATATATACCTAGTCTCTTCATCTCACTTAACTGGAGTCTTAACTAGGAAAATATAATAAATATCAGGACATTGTATTTAGTCCTGGTGATTGGTCCTGGTGAAAGCTACTGTGACACTTCAGACAGAGTAGTAGCCATGGAGCAAACTGGCTTCTTAGATGTTGCTATGATGGAAACTGGATGTTTAGGTGGTGTTCAGTTCTTAAGCAGCAATTTGAATAGGAATACTGGTCACAGGCACAGGAATTTCCATGAGGAGAAAGTCATAGCTCATAATTAACTGCTTTTCATGCTTCCTTTGGTTAATATAAGTGTTGTTTCCAGCATGATAGCTACTGATGAGCATTTCCTGTTGGAAGCTTAATGAACTTGATTTTTGTAACAGATTTTAAATTACTTTTTCTTTAATTCAGTAGATTTTAACATTTCTTTCCCACTATGAACGTTATTCATTGCAGGACAGAACTGGAGAGTACAATTTCAGTGGGGGGAAAAAAAAAAAAAAAAAAAAAAGCCCTTCTAAAAGTTATAGAGCTCCTAATTTTTTTTCCTCTACCTTTAAGTTCACACACACACAAATTATTTTCATTTCTGTATATTGTTCCATTTTTGCTTCTGTTTTCACCTTCTCCAGAGTACAATACCTTCATAAAATAAACAATCCTTCACAGACTGCAGACAATAGCTAATTCCTTATCCAGCACATGATAGACATGATTCTGGAAAGCTGCTCCAGAAGTTATTGATGACATTGATTGAGATGCATGTTTTATGAAAGGAAAGGCAACTTTTTTCCTAAATCTACCATCAGTTATTTTTCAGTTTTCTAAATGTGTATACATGGTGGATAATAATTATTTATTTGCCTCAGTATTTTAAAGACTGTAAAGACCTTTTATTTCACTAAGAATTTTATGTTTCAGATGTTACACTTGCACTCTAGATGGCTTCCACGCTGAATAAATGGACAAAATGTTTCATTTTTTCTTGTTCAACCATGAGATCAGTCCTCCCACATCTCAGATTCCACAGTTTATGTGCAAACTCAGTGTTTAAATCCATTCGGCAATGTCAAACAATGATCTGCTTCATATATTATATCATCAATACACTCTGAGTAAAAGAACCACTGGAAAAGTAAGGACTCAAGAAGATAGCATATATTGTGCTTTTAAATGATTGTATGTAGTCAAATAAACAATCCAGCTTCACTGTGTCTTCATTTGAACTGACTCAACAACTGCATATAATGAGCAGAGAGGAAAGAATTGAAAGTGGATTCTTACAATTGAACTGAGAATTAGTAGCATTTGATTCTATAGCTGTTCTATGTATGTGTAATTTGAGGATAACAATAGTGCCTTCCTTTGCTTAGAAGAGAGGATGAAATGAAGTGAGAGTCTCAAACAGGAACAAAGAACTGAAGATTTCATTACTGATTAATGGTCTCACTATTTTGTTTCTCTGAAGATAAAAAGAGGACTCTCAGTATGGGGCAGACAGATATGTCTTTTGCTTAACTAATGGAAAATGAGCAGAACACCAGAAACTGTTCTATTAAGAAACCTGTGAGATTATATTTACAAGCTGTAGATTAGCTTAAGTATCTTAAAGGCAAATAGTTTTCCTTACTTTGCACTTCACTTTTTATATTTATAAGGCACTTTGGAAAGTGTGTTATGCATTGCACTGTACTATTGTCAGAGGTTGATTTGTGGTGCTGTATTGAGCCTGTTTTGCCTTTAGGGTACAAGTCCTCTGAAGCACTGCTCTGAATGTTTGGCACAGTTCAGCTATTGTAAAATCATCATGTAGAGGTAAAGTGAAAGTTATAAAGTTATAATAAAATAATGTTCTGGTTTGCTTCTAACTCTGTGCTCTAGGCTGACTCAATAAAAAGTGTATTTTAGTCCACATTCAAGTGAAAAATACAGCAATATACACAGTGAACATGTAGCAATACAAGATTACTTAGTCTGATTTCAGACTCTTTATTGCTATTGCAATACAATCTTAAGAGAGAGTTCATTAAGAGTGTGGTGTTAGTATTTCCCCTATATCATCTGGATATATTCAATTTACAGTGAAGAAGTTCCAGAAGAATAAATCAGAGTTTTTCTTGCCTAGATGAGTGGAAGCCATAGGCTGTGATTTTTCATTACTTTCTGATGGTCCATTAAGCAACTATTCTACCTATAACCAAGATGTGTTGCAGTTCAAACCAAAATTATAGGTACAACGCACAAATCAAGGTAGGGTGCTTTGTTCTATATTGCATCAGAGATCAAACTAGAGAAATATTATTGGCTTTTTGTCCCAGACAGACATGAAGGGCAATGAGATATGGAGTGATGTCCTAGCACAGTCACGGCTCTATGACTTAAACTCATCTAGCAATTAGTTGGCCCTTTCTTCATATAACAGAGACTATAATTTCCTTTTTACCCACCTCTCTGGTGACGACTGCTGTTTGAATGACTGCCTCACACTCCTCTCCCTCCAGCTCTGCTTTACACCTAGTCCCTTGCCCTTGAGTATGACTGTTTTTACCATGCCAACCCTCAAGGCCTAGACCAATACTGACCAGATCTAATCAGAGATACTTAATTCATATGTCTGGGCCCCGGGCTCCAGTCATCAGAAACAAACTCTCCCTGCTAAGTCACCTTGCAGAAGAACTGAAGGTGCGATTTTTTTTCTATCTTCTATGGCACTGAGGATGACAAACATTAGCACCTCAGCTAAAGTCATTTTATGTAGGTATGAGCCCAACACCAAAAGGTGTTTTGCATCACTTTCATAGGCACCTTTTCATAACAATGTTTCTGTCTGTATCACAGACAATGAACGCATTTGGAAAAAAACTTGCATGCAAAACCAAAAACAGGACATTGCTGTTCAGCTCTTGATTAATTTTTCTTCTTGTGTCTTTCTTCCCCTCCCCACAGCTCTCTCAGCCTGGAATTGAAAAGAAAAGCTTTTCCCAGACCTGAAAATAACATCAACTGTGTTAACCAAACAAAGTAAAGTCCGACTTTTATTTAAGCCACAGGTAGAAGACTGATGGAGAAGAGGGGGAAGATAGTTTGGGGAAAAAAAAACCCTACCAAATCTGTAAATGTACTCTGGTGTCGTGTTCCAATGTCTCCTCCCAGGTGGTTTTGTCCTCTCTCCATTCCTGATCACAGCTCACAGAGAAAAAGTCTTGAGGCAACCATAACTCCTTATATGAACAAGTCGTATTTTCCCATCTTTGACTTAGCAGGTGGTATTTTCTGGCCTTTCTACTTTGTCCTTCCCTTTCTCTGCTCCACCCCATGATGCCACAGAATGTACTGAATATTGTGTACATATATATCACAATTGCAGTAGATACATTACTATTTGAGAGACTCTCAAAACATTTTCATTTTCACCAGTTGAGTTTATTTTTCTCTGTTCTTCTATCCTGTACAAGCCCTGTAGCTACCATCATGAGCATCATGGTAATATGTACTGTCATTCCAGTCATGGGGTAAGTAATGTTACCAACATTTGTCACATATATTGTAGTTTGGTCTCCCATCTCCAGTTCTCCCAGCTACATCACAATACAAAAATACATATATTTTTATGACATTCACAAAGAATATCAACTCATAACATATACACTGACTTTCTTTGCTGTTACAGGAAGATTTGCAAATCTGTCATTTTATCCTCAATCTCTGTTATGTGTGTTGTAAAATTTAAAATAACTTTGTAATCTCAAACTTCACAACTGCAGCTTAAATAAACCTTGTTGGCACTGGTAGACCAGAAATATTTTATGTGACATCAAGTCAGACAGTACTTTTCACATCATAATTCATAATGAATGATATCTGGAGAGAGATTGCAGGGTAGCATTTCATAAGGGTGTATAAGTAGCATCCTTAAAGTGCTTTGTTTCTTTCAGCATGAACTATTAAAGTAAGAAAAGACAAGTCCTAGATAAGAATTCAACATCTATTCTTAAATTGCATTAGTTTTGAAGCCCAGCCATCCATGCTGTAGCTCATAAAGCATTGCACTATATCTGTCTACTTAGGAGGACTGGGAAAACCTATAACCTGACTATGTCCCTAAAATGCAAAAAAAGGCATTATTCATATGAGGAGACTTGTATCACTGAAATTAAAGTCTAAAGAAACATCTAAAATGGTGCACCCAAGCATTGGTGTTCTGCCATAATTTTCATAGGGATTTCATATGTTAGCCAAATTCCATTGCAGTGCTCTGTCCTAAAGTCAGATCATCACTTTGCCATGAAGAAAAATTAAAAAACCCTACAAAATTTCATTGCAGGGGCTGACATAAGGTGCTGTCAAACACAGGGCTTACAACTGTGACAATGGCAGCTGTTCCCTTTGGCAAACAAAACATCTGGGAAAACTACACAGAATGAGATTTTTTATCTTTCTCACACACCATGATCTGAGTGGGCATATGCCCAAAATATTAGCCATGTAGATGAAGGAAGCTTCTAGAGCTGGTAACCAATTTAAGTCTGTATTGTATGCTCAGTCTGGTCTTGTTAAATGCAGAATGCTGACAAGCTGAGAAGAAAAAAACAAAACATTATACGAGAAAAGTTATTTGCTTGGAATTTATTGCAAATGTATAAGTGTGTTTCAGAAGCTCAGCCTGCCTAGTACAAGGGAATCCTGACCTAAGGTTAGACAGATCTCAAAGGAGTTTCACTCATATAAGTAATTTGGCATCTCCTGAAGAATTATCAACCAACATTAGGCTGCAAGAGCTAAAGATAATTTTTTTTCAAGGACATACAGTCAAATACAGGAACACTGGAGAATGGTGCAGTGCCAGATATTGCAAGAGTGCCAGCTCAAGATGCACTTTAAATTAGAGTTTAGTTTTGAGTTTTACCTACAAAAAATTTCTTTCAAAATTGGAGAGTAGCAGAATAAAATAGGGGCTAATCACCATGATGTATCCCAACAGGGACACACAGCTTTCTCCTTCAAAGGAGTATTTTGAATTTGTACACAAAATACCAGGCTCTTACCCCCTCAAAATACCCATCACAACCTGTCTAAAGGAAATTCGTTTTAGTGTTTACAGGTGGTAAAACACTGAAATTTCAGGGTTCAGAGATGATAGTATAACCTTAGGAAAACAGCACCAGAAAACCTGTCCATAGCATATATGTAATCAACTGGTTAGCTAGGCAGATTTTTCACAGAACAGGCTGTAGAAATGTCTGTTTGATTTTGCCATCATGGAGAGAAAAAAATTTCAGATGTGCAACTTAGACTGCCATGTTGGTCTGCATAGTCTGGTTCTTATTGGTGTGCATGCATATCATATGATCATAATTATGAACATAATTATGCACATAATTATGAAAATAATTATGAAAGAAGGATGTAAAACAAAATTATTATAACCAAAACATTGTTTATTAATAAGACTACTATTATTGCAATTATACATAAATCTATTAATATTTTACATATTAAGTTTTACATATAAATATGCAAGATATTTGCTGAGTCTTACTGTCTACAATTTTTCCATTTTTCATATTTAAAATAAATTCAGTTAATTAGAGTAATTAAATGAATTAATATTAACAATATCATATTTATCTTATTAATTGATAATTAAAAAATAAATATGTATTTTAAAAGGAATAGGTTCTTTAAATAAGAAGGAATAGGTATTTTTGACCTTGCAACTCACTTTATTGAATGTCCTGCCTCTGCCTGCTGTTCTACAAACATGCTGTGGTCTGTAAACAGCTTTAAATAGTTGGAGCCAAATAATGCAGCAGTGCAAAGATCAAAGCAATCCAACTCTCAATTATTCCATCTATGAAATACTTTTTCCCATTAAAACACTAAGCATGGTGTAAAAATAAAAAAGTTCATAAAGAAGAGTAAACGGTCCTCTATAAATCATAATTCAGAACAATAATTTCAAAAATACTGACAAATAGTCCCAATCTCACCAATGTTTGCTTTGATCCTAAACCAAATGACCTTTAAAAATAATAATTAAAAAAAAACATACGACCTTAAAAAATTAAACAGAAAATTAGAAGCACCTGTGGAATGGTTGCTAAGGTTTAAAACAAATCTACAAAAACAAATGTCAAGAAACAAATATGTTATCACAAAGAAACGCTAAGATTTGTTACAATTTTTTTAAAGAAAGAAATAAACCAGAGCAAAATGGTCCAGTGATATTACAATTTTTTATCTAAAATATGTATAAACTATCCAGTCTGTCAGACCAATCACGACCTCACCTAGATATATCCAGGATAGCCATATATAAATTCTGCAAAAGGCTTGGTTTTAGAAGTCCAGGTCTCTGTCAGAAATTTATCCTACCTGGTAAGTTTTTTTTAGTTTAATCAAAGTAGAAAGAGTTGGCAATTACATACACTGACAGCTATATTCTGATAACTTATTTCCTTGCAATTATCTATAGTCTGTCTTGCAGAAGTCAATGCAATTTGGAAAAAAATAATCACTTTAAGGTTACCAGAAATAAGTTCCCAAAAGTTGCATCTAAAAGACTTTGTCACAAAATGTAAAACAAGTCATCTTTTGATCAGTCTTTGAAGAATAAGAGAGATACTTACATATTTATGCCCAGCTTGAGACGCAAAAAAAAAAAAAAAAAAAAAAAAAAACCAAAAAAAAAAAAAAAAAACAAAATCAGGAAAACAAAGCTTAAAATAAAAAAGGTGGAACTATGTTTTACAGCCTAAATCATTCTCTACTGTGAAAGTACTAAAGTCATCAAATTTTTCTACCATCTTTTCCAATGTTGTGACATGCCCATCACAAATTAAAACCACAATAACAGCAACAATTATCGGGGAAAAAATGAAAATCTAAAATTAATATTTTGCCATAATTCAAGATTATGATATAATTTCTTTTTCCATGATCATGAAGTTCAAAACCAGCCATGAGATAACAGAGTCACAGCAGTCCCAGGTCTCTGTAAGACTGGAGTACTGAATAATCTCCAGCAATCAAGATCAATGACTGAACAAGGTTAAAGGAGAGAAGAGATACTTCAATTCAATATCCAGACCTAACTTTCACAAAATTTCTATTGACCATAAATTACAAATAATCTGCCCTTCAGTATGTGCAACATTTACCTGAAGAATAAAAAGTTTTATCATCCTTAATGAGCTATCCCATACTATACCCCTTCCCATTCATTTCCACAATGCTGACTGTGTTTACCGCATTGAAAAGATTTCCACATTAAAGGCCATACTATAGAAAACATCAGCAAGGACTTTGACACCACACAATTATGAGTTCTGTAGTTTATTTTGCTAATCATTTACTCTGATGGCAAACTAAAATACGTGGGAGGGAACAACTGGCTACTTTTTGAAATAAGAAAAGGAAATAAAATAACTCTCAGCAATTCTTATTACACTCCAGTTTTTCATTATTATTATTATTATTATAAAATACTTGTTTAAGGTGTGAGATTAAGATGTAGCTATCTCAATCTTTTTAGTTCATATGTTTCTTTCACACACATGTAAGTGAACTTTAGGTTTCAAAATTAAACTCAGTATGTCCCAGAAATCGCAGTTCTGAAATTTAATTTGTCTTTCAGTATTATAAAGACAACATATAAGGGGTTCATTTGTCCTAATTCAATCTCTCAAAAATTAGATATTCGTATCTAATCTGGAGTTTTCTATAATGGAAGCAGCAGATGAGGGAAAGGAGTAATTAATCTAAAAATAGACAATAGGAAATAATTCAAATGTAAAGCTTACACTTAGACATCTGAGTCTTACATGACTGAAATTGACCAAAAATACATCTAACACAAGGTGAAATTACATGCCTGATGAAAGGATAAAACAGGTTTCATTTGGGAATAACCAAATTTTGGGAATTGTGTACAAAAGGACTGACTTTGTTAGAAACTGACTCCCTCTGAACAGGCCTAATTTTTAAAACTTTATTTTGAAGTATATTTCAAAGTGTCTGGAGTTCCCAGATGTTATCCATGGGCTGAAGATTTTAACTCCAATTTGACAGCTGACAATTTCACTTGTTTACAATTTCATCCAGAACATTGCCAAAGCAGCCAACTTTCAGTCTTTGTCTATAGAGGATTATTAGGAGCAGTGGTTTCCAAACCACTAAGTATGATTTCTGCATCACCTGAAAAGTTGGGTCTTTAAACCTGATCTTTTGCTTTATTAGTGTCCTGGGTTATGGTGTGGAATGTATTCTATCACTATCTTCACGAACTGATAAATCCAATTGTTGGAGCAGTGCTC